>JARFXV010002244.1:0-44082 GCA_031761425.1 Cosmopolites sordidus
TGTTTTCAATGTTTAAGACACATTTCCTAACGTAACAGACCCCGTTCGATCCAATGAAACCTTTCCCGCAAATCTATCTGACGCCGTTTCGGAATAAACGCTAATATCCGAAAAAAAATTATAAAGTAACTCCAACTTTGCAATTCAAATTGATAACATTGTAAAAGGCATATGTCCTACCGTAACAGACCCCGTTCGATCCAATGAAACCATTCCCGCAAAGCTGTCTAACGCCGTTTCGGAGATAAAGGCAGATGTCCGTAAAAAATCGAAAAATATTTTTCTAAGTTTTAAATACAAATTGTTTTCAATGTTGAAGACACATTTCCTAACATAACAGACCCCGTTCGATCCAACGAAACCATTCCCGCAAAGCTATCTAACGCCGTTTCGGAGTTAAACGCAGATGTCCGTAAAAAATCGAAAAATATTTTTCTTACTGTTAAATACAAATTGTTTTCAATGTTAAAGACACATTTCCTTACGTAACAGACCCCGTTCGATCCAATGAAACCATTCCCGCAAAGCTATCTGACGCCGTTTCGGAATAAACGCTAATATCCGAAATAAATTATAAAGTAACTCCAACTTTGCAATTCAAATTGATAGCATTATAAAAGGCATATGTCCTACCGTAGCAGACCCCGTTCGGTCCACTGGCACCATTCCCGCAAAGCTATCTAACGCCGTTTCGGAGTTAAACGCAGATGTCCGTAAAAAATCGAAAAATATTTTCCTAACTTATAAATACAAATTGTTTTCAATATTAAAGACAAATTTCCTACCGTAGCAGACCCCGTTCGATCCAATGAAACCATTCCCGCAAAGCTATCTAACGCCGTTTCGGAGATAAACGCAGATGTCCGTAAAAAATCGAAAAATATTTTCCTAACTTTAAATACAAATTGTTTTCAATGTTAAAGACACATTTCCTACCGTAACAGACCCCGTTCGGTCCACTGCGTCATTCCCGCACAGCTATCTAACGCCGTTTCGGAGTTAAAACGCAGATGTCCGTAAAAAATCGAAAAATATTTTTCTAAGTTTTAAATACAAATTGTTTTCAATGTTAAAGACACATTTCCTAACGTAACAGACCCCGTTCGATCCAATGAAACCATTCCCGCAAAGCTATCTAACGCCGTTTCGGAGATAAACGCAGATGTCCGTAAAAAATCGAAAAATATTTTTCTAACTTTTAAATATAAATGGTTTTCAATGGTAAAGACACATTTCCTAACGTAACAGACCCCGTTCGATCCAATGAAACCATTCCCGCAAAGCTATCTAACGCCGTTTCGGAGTTAAACGCAGATGTCCGTAAAAAATCGAAAATATTTTTCTAACTTTTAAATACAAATTGTTTTCAATGTTTAAGACACATTTCCTAACGTAACAGACCGCGTTCGATCCAATGAAACCTTTCCCGCAAAGCTATCTGACGCCGTTTCGGAATAAACGCTAATATCCGAAAAAACATTATAAAGTAACTCCAACTGTGCAATTCCAATTGATAACATTGTAAAAGGCCTATGTCCTACCGTAACAGACCCCGTTCGGTCCACTGGCACCATTCCCGCAAAGCTATCTAACGCCGTTTCGGAGATAAACGCAGATGTCCGTAAAAAATCGAAAAATATTTTTCTAACTTTTAAATACAAATTGTTTTCAATGTTAAAGACACATTTCCTAACGTAACAGACCCCGTTCGGTCCACTGGCGTCATTCCCGCAAAGCTATCTAACGCCGTTTCGGAGATAAGCGCAGATGTCCGTAAAAAATCGAAAAATATTTTTCTAAGTTAAATACAAATTGTTTTCAATGTTAGAGACACATTTCCTACCGTAGCAGACCCCGTTCGATCCAATGAAACCATTCCCGCAAATCTATCTAACGCCGTTTCGGAGTTAAACGCAGATGTCCGTAAAAAATCGAAAATATATTTCTAACTTTTAAATACAAATTGTTTTCAATGTTTAAGACACATATCCTAACGTAACAGACCCCGTTCGATCCAATGAAACCTTTCCCGCAAATCTATCTGACGCCGTTTCGGAATAAACGCTAATATCCGAAAAAAAATTATAAAGTAACTCCAACTTTGCAATTCAAATTGATAACATTGTAAAAGGCATATGTCCTACCGTAACAGACCCCGTTCGATCCAATGAAACCATTCCCGCAAAGCTGTCTAACGCCGTTTCGGAGATAAAGGCAGATGTCCGTAAAAAATCGAAAAATATTTTTCTAACTTTTAAATACAAATTGTTTTCAATGTTAAAGACACATTTCCTAACGTAACAGACCCCGTTCGATCCAATGAAACCATTCCCGCAAAGCTATCTAACGCCGTTTCGGAGATAAACGCAGATGTCCGGAAAAAATCGAAAAATATTTTTCTAACTTTTAAATACAAATTGTTTTCAATGTTAAAGACACATTTCCTAACATAACAGACCCCGTTCGGTCCACTGGCGTCATTCCAGCAAAGCTATCTAACGCCGTTTCGGAGTTAAACGCAGATGTCCGTAAAAAATCGAAAAATATTTTTCTAAGTTTTAAATACAAATTGTTTTCAATGTTAAAGACACATTTCCTAACGTAACAGACCCCGTTCGGTCCAATGAAATCATTCCCGCAAAGCTATCTAACGCCGTTTCGGAGATAAACGCAGATGTCCGTAAAAAATCGAAAAATATTATTCTAACTGTTAAATACAAATTGTTTTCAATGTTAAAGACACATTTCCTAACGTAACAGACGCCGTTCGATCCAACGAAACCATTCCCGCAAAGCTATCTAACGCCGTTTCGGAGTTAAACGCAGATGTCCGTAAAAAATCGAAAATATTTTTCTAACTTTTAAATACAAATTGTTTTCAATGTTAAAGACACATTTCCTAACATAACAGACCCCGTTCGGTCCACTGGCGTCATTCCAGCAAAGCTATCTAACGCCGTTTCGGAGTTAAACGCAGATGTCCGTAAAAAATCGAAAAATATATTTCTAAGTTTTAAATACAAATTGTTTTCAATGTTAAAGACACATTTCCTAACGTAACAGACCCCGTTCGGTCCAATGAAATCATTCCCGCAAAGCTATCTAACGCCGTTTCGGAGATAAACGCAGATGTCCGTAAAAAATCGAAAAATATTTTTCTAACTTTTAAATACAAATTGTTTTCAATGTTTAAGACACATTTCCTAACGTAACAGACACCGTTCGATCCAATGAAACCATTCCCGCAAAGCTATCTGACGCCGTTTCGGAATAAACGCTAATATCCGAAAAAAAATGATAAAAGTTACTCTAACTTTGGAATTCAAATCGATAACATTGTAAAAGATATATTTCCTAACGTAACAGACCCCGTTCGATCCACTGGCGCCATTCCCGCAAAGCTATCCGACGCCGCTTCGGAGATAAATTCTGGTGTCAGAAAAAAATTGAAAAATATTTTTCTAACTTTCAAATTCAAATTGTTATCGATGTTAGAGACACATTTCCTAACGTAACAGACTCCGTTCGATCCAATGGAACCATTCCCGCAAAGCTATCTAAAGCCGCTTCGGAGATAAACGCGAATATCCGAAAAAAAATGATAAAAGTTACTCCAACTTTGGAATTCAATTCGGTAACATTGTTAAAGGTATATTTCCTAACGTAACAACGTAACAGACCCCGTTCGATACAATGGAACCATTCCCGCAAAGCTATCTAACGACGTTTCGGAGATAAACGAAGATGTCCGAAAAAAACTGAAAAATATTTTTCTAACTTTCAAATCCAAATTGTTATCGATGTTAGAGACACATTTCCTAACGTAACAGACCCCGTTCGATCCAATGGAACCATTCCCGCAAAGCTATCTAAGGCCGCTTCGGAGATAAATGCTGGTGTCGGAAAAAAATTGAAAAATATTTTTCTAACTTTCATATCCAAATTGTTATCAATGTTAGAGACACATTTCCTAACGTAACAGACCCCATTCCATCCAATGGAACCATTCCCGCAAAGCTATCTGCCCGTTTCGGAGATAGACGCGAATATCCGAAAAAAAATGATAAAAGTTACTCCAACTTTGGAATTCAAATCGATAACATTGTAAAAGGTATATTTCCTAACGTAACAGTCCCCGTTCGATCCACGAAGATAAACGCAGATGACCAAAAAAACTGAAAAATATTTTTCTAACTTTTAAATTCAAATCGTTATCCCGTTCGATCGAATGGAACCATTACCGCAAAGCTATCTAAGGCCGTTTCGGAGATAAACGCAAATATCCGAAAAAAAAATGATAAAAGTTACTCCAACTTTGGAATTCAAATTGATAACATTGTAAAAAAGTATATTTCCTAACGTAACAGACCCCGTTCAATCCACTGGCACCATTCCCGCAAAGCTATCCGGCGCCGCTTCGGAGATAAATCTAAGGCCGTTTCGGAGATAAACGCGAATATCCGGAAAAAAAATGATAAAAGTTACTCCAAATTTGGAATTCAAATCGATAACATTGTAAAAGGTATATTTCCTAACGTAACAGTCCCCGTTCGATCCACGAAGATAAACGCAGATGACCAAAAAAAAACTGAAAAATATTTTTCTAACTTTTAAATTCAAATCGTTATCAATGTTTAAGAAACATTTCCTAGCGTAGTAGACCCCGTTCGATCCACTTGTACCATTCCCGCAAAGCTATCTAACGCAGTTTCGGAGATAAACGAAGATGTCGGAAAAAACTGATAAATATTTTTCTAACTTTTAAATTCAAATCGTTATCAATGTTAAAGAAATATATCCTAACGTAATATACACCGTTCTATCCACTGGCACCATTCCTGCAAAGCTATCCAACGCCGTTTCGGAGATAAATGCTGGTGCCGGAGAAAAACTGAAAAATAGCTTTCTAACTTTCAAATTCAAATTGTTGTCAATGTTAAAGCAACATTTCCTAGCGTAATAGACCCCGTTCGATCCCCTGGCACCGGTCCCGCAAAGCCATCTAACGCAGTTTAGATCTATCTAACGCCGTTTCGGAGATAAATGCGAATATCCGAAAAAATGTGAAAAGAGTTACTGCAACTTTGGAATTCAAATTGATGTCATTTTAAAAAGCAGAGTTCCTATTGAAACTGTTCGTTTTTAGGATGTTTTCCTCCAGTACCACTTTTGAAAATGTTTCGATCAAATTGCAAAATTTTAAAAAATAGAATTGTTTCATTTTCGGATATTTGACCCCCCAAATCACGCGCATCAATAATCTGCCACGCGTTTTGATTTATTTCTTTTAGTTTTCGAGATATGATTTTTTAAAAATGCAATAAAATCGAACATTATGGAAAAATTGCACTCCCCGACCAGTATTTCGCGAATGTCTAGAAAACCGTTCGACATATGTAACTGCGCTTTTCACCATTCGATTCCATGTTATTTTCTTTATATTGCCACTTACTTTCACATAAATTGAGTGAGGTTCGTTTTTCGGAAGTTTTCCTCTGGTACTCCTTTGAAAATTTTTCGATCAAATTGCAAAACTTATCGCGCATCAATAATCTGGCACCCGTTTTGATTTATCTCTTTTAGTTTTCGAGATATGATTTTTTGAAAATCGAACATTTTCCAAAAATTGCATTCCCCAACCAGTTTTTCGCGAATATCTAGGAAACCGTTCGAGATATCAAACTACGTTTTCCGCCATTCGACTCCACGTAATTTTCTCTGTATTGCAACTTACTTTCATAGAAATTGAGTTTTTCGGATGTTTTTCCCTTTAAAAAGCTTTCGATCAAATTGCAAAACTTTAAAAAATAGTATCGCTTCATTTTTGGATTTTTAAAGCCCGAAAGCACGCGCATCAATAATCTGTCACGCGTTTTGATTTATCTCTTATAGTTTTCGAGGTATGATTTTTTGAAAATCGAACATTTTGCAAAAATTGCATTCCCCGACCATTTTTCGCGAATATAAAGAAAACCGTTCGAGATATCAAACTGCGCTTTTCACCATTCCCCAAACTACCCTGGATTGTGGGAAATGGATTGTGGTACAGATTTTTTCAGATCATACAGAAAATTTTAATTCCATTTCATTCATCGTATTTGGTTGATTGTGAATTCTGTATTATAGAAAAGGAAGCAATGGATTTTTTTTTTTGTGGTGGCCCCCAAAGGGGCGGTGGTCCAGAAAAGGTTGGAAACCTCTGAACTAGACTAACAATTTTCAGATTACACGATAAATTTTGATGAAATTGGGTACATCTGTAAAGCGCAAAAAAGTGGTGGACCGGTCAATGTTTGTATCCCTAAAAATGAAATGTTAGTTGCTTCGACATTTACCCAAAACCCAAAATATCAAAGAAGGGAGCTGCTGTTGAGTTAGAGATTTCCAATAGATCTTTGAGTAGTCTGATGCAACGTTAAGGTTTTATGATGTATCGGCCAAGATTACTTCATAGATTATTAGATGATCCAGGCCGCCGTTTACAATTCTGCTAGGTACTTTTGAATGAAAAAAGACAAGGTCGCATCACTCAAAAAATTTGTTGGTCAGACGTGTCTATAACTCAACAGAAAACCACCATAAACAATTAAAGTAACAATTGAAGGACAGCTGAATCAGCCTGAGGTTACTGTTTCGGCCGGTCTTTCATGTAAAAACGTCATTGGACCTATCTTTTTCAATACAACTATTACCCACGTATCTTAACATGCTCAGGGAAACTGTTATTCCACAATTACGACTACAGCATGATAATGAAGACTTCTACTTACAGCAGGATGGAACTATGCTGTAATAGTGTATAAAATTCTTGATAAAGAATTACCTATTTGATCGATAGGTCGACGGGGGCTAGCTAAAGAGCCATCAAGTTCACCAGACCTCACCCCAATGAACTTTTTCCTTTTGGGTGTTATCAAGGATGAAGTATTTTCAAGAAAACCATGCACTGTCGATAATATGAGTCAATTCATAGGAGAAGCATGCCAAGAAATTGATAACAATTAAAACCTCTGTGGTGCCAAAGTGACACCTTTAACATTACGATGTGGTTCAAAAAAATTCTGCGTTTTCGCTACAGGACGAAGCAAACCTAAATTGTTCTTCAAAATTGATTGAATGGATCCAAATAATATAGCGGTCTATAATGTCTCTAATAATTTATACGGCGATTACTCAATACAAGATTCCCGATTTTAACAATGTTTTTTCCGGTACTTGATGTGGAAGGTTTTTGTGAACAAGGTTCATCTTCAATTGCTTATCATCATTGCATCATTAAAGTCCTTGTACGACTGGTAAACATTCTTTTGATATAGCTTCATAGTCATGAAACTTTCTAAACATGTGCTCACCCTCATTCTGAGTTTACTTTTCGTTTTTAATGGGGTTTCCTGGGGGTCTTCTGGTTTATTTTTCAATTTAAATTTAACACGATGTTTGCATAAAAATATATAATTTCAAAGTTAAATTATCACCTTTTATAAATTCATAAATGTTGTGTTAAAATTGTTATTTTAACTACCCGATCATCTTAGCCTATCATACATACAAAACATCATGTCAACATCCACGTTCAGAACATTGGCATCCAATTGTTTATGTTATAGTCAGAAATCGATATTCGAGATATGTTAACATCACAAAAACACAACTCTCGCCGCTAGACTGCTAGACTGATCAGATCTGAAATTGAATAATCGCTACATAAAAAAACAGCCGAAGAGGAAAAGCTATCTGGAATCTCGAAAACGTAGTCTGATAAAGCGCTTGAATCATGTGAAATAAAGAAGAATAAATCAAACCAAACCAAACCCTTTTTTTGAAAGGTGGCAAAAGCTTTTATATGCTTAGTGTGGGACTCTGCCAAGGGCATACCCACTAAGAACCATCCCTAAATGAAGTGCGACTTTCTGATACATCCTGGAATCGCTGAAGCATAACATCAAGATGTGAGGCTGTCTTGTTCTATAATCTTCCATGATTATAACTTGCCTTACGGGTCAGATTCAAAGACCAGATACAAAGAACATAAATCTGCATACATATTAAAGAAACAACACTCTAATTTTGCGAACCATTTCATAGATACCGGACATATATTTCCCGAAATTACAAATTTGAATATTTTACATACAGCGCCCAAAAGCAAAAAAAATTAAACATTTTAGTAGCTATTGAAATTTGATATTTTTGAATAATCGCATATCTGGTCTGAAAATTTCTTCCAGTTTGTCCAACATAGCAGCTACTGCACTCGTTACAACTTAACATATAAACTCCAGATTTGTATTTGCTGATGTTTTATCTTAGGCATTTAAAATTAATTTACTGGTTGACTGGGGGGTTTTTAAATGCTATTTGCAAATTATGTTTTCTCAAAGAGCGAGCTATTTGTTCTGAAATTGGACCGAAATAGGAAATTTTACAGTACTTTTTATCATTTGTTTGTTTTACTTTTGGATATTCTTGATGAATTAGTAATTGTTTCCGTTTTTTATTTATTAAGTAGCTATTTTCTTTTTCTTTGAAGCCGTTATTTTTTGCTATTAGTTTTAATTTTTGCAGTTCTATTTTTCTATTATTTTCAGATAGTGGAATTGTGAAAGCTCAGTGGATCATATACCTTTTATCCCTTTTTAAAAAAAGAACTATCACAAAGTAACGGACAAATCAATCAATAATTCTTAAATTATATTTTAGTGCTATTTCTTGTATCAGTCTGTGAATCATTTCTTCGATGAGTGGGTAAATTTTTTTCGAATTCGGATTGTTTTATAATATCCCACTTTTTCTTTTTGAACTATTTTCTCTAAAGAAAGTTGTTTTTTGCTTCTTGCAGTCGAGTGACGGTTTTATCTGAAAAAGTAATACATACATAAATGATAACATGTTCTGGAAACTAGAAACAGCGTAAAAAATAGGTTTAAAAATCAAAACTATCGGATCGACATTTTTTTTAACTAATAAAAAATATCAAAATTGGGGCGGTAAAACCTCCTCTTTAATTTTAACTAATTTCTGGAAGAAGTTTATTCGAAAACGAATTTATGAAAGAAAAATATCATACTTAATTATGTCCGGGTTATGTTCATTACCGACTGTAACTTTCCTGGGGTACATCTAAGTAGGCACACGAGTTAAATCAAATTTATAAAACGAGACTAGAATTGTTAAAACTTACCTGAATCATCTTTTTTCTTCTGCAAAGGTTTTTCGTTATCTGAGCTTTGGAACAGACTAAATTGTTCCGGGTGCATCCAATTCAGATGATTGTTCAAAAATATGGTTGCACGGCCCTTGCGAGAGTATGTTTCCTATTTTACACTGAAATTTATATCGGTCATGCTCATCTGGTTTAAAATAAGTCCAAATCACATTCTGCGTAGATGGTGGCCTTGTAAATTTACTTGTCGAATAGATTATCGGTGCTTGGTGGTCGATATTAATCGATTAATTCAGATGTTTTGGATTTTTCTGCTCCGAATCTGACCCGTAAGGAAAGTTATAATCATGGAAGATTATAGAACAAGACAGCCTCACATCTTGATGTTATGCTTCAGCGATTCCAGGATGTATCAGGAAGTCGCACTTCATTTAGGGATGGTTCTTTGTGGGTATGCCCTTGGCAGAGTCCCACACTAAGCATATAAAAGCTTTTTCCACCTTTCAAAAAAAGGGTTTGGTCTGGTTTGATTTATTCTTGTTTATTTCACATGATTCAAGCGCTTTATCAGACTATGTTTACGAGATTCCAGATAGCTTTTCCTCTTCGGCTGTTTTTTTATATAGCGATTTTTCAAACCACTGAGCGAAGGAAAGATTAAAAATGAAATATTGAAGACGAAAAACATTGATGTTGACGTTACAGGTTCTCCGAATTCCGAAAATGCTGAAAAAATAAAAATGAAAGATTCTCTGGAAAAAACTACAGAACAACTAGGGACGTCCATTACAGCTAGTAAGCCATGCTTAAAAAAGCGATGTTGTCATGATGCTAGATTCTTTAAGTGAAGATGAAAATCAAAAGAAAACATCTGACAATAGTAGCCTCGGTGCTGTTCTTAAGAACGAATTGCTCCTGTATCGCAATAAAAAAAGAATAAGTGTATCTGAAAGTCCTCTTAACTGGTGAAGCGTTTTTTGTCACCTCCACCATCCAGTGTTCCAAGTAAACAAGTATTTAGTGGCGCGAACCTATATATCTATGAACCTCTGCGAAACAGGCAGCGACATTGCTCTTTTTAAATATAATGCACCAATTTTTAAATATTTCTACAAAAAATTTGATTATAAAATAAAGATTATTAAAAATTACCGTCTATTTAATTTATTCATATCCCAAAATTAATTATATTTAAAAAAAATGACATCCGGATCCGCGGATGTAGCCTTAAAATGTCCGCATCCGCGGATGTCAAAAATTCAGCATCCCTAACATTCTAATTTCAGACACGAACACTCATAAAGGAAATCAATGATATTTATAGTGCGGTTCAAAATATATCGTTGACCTAATGGCTGCAATAAACTGTTAACAACCCCTTGTAGTTTATTTCGGGCGAATTGTAATTGAGAGAGCTCCTGTATCGTTAGGACAAGGCCAAGACAGTCTAATTCCAAATCTCCAGGTGAGCGGACGTTTTCACGCCTTACCCTTCCGAGTGAGGTACGTAAGTTTGCTGGCCAAGTCATGCTTAGACTTATTTACCATCATGATAGCGGAGAACATTGCTTAGGTATACCAGAAAAAGATAGCAGTTTGGAAATTTTAAATGTCAAGGTCAAATTGAAATAATTATATATCCGAAATATTTATAATTTACGAGTTTGAAATAGAGATAAACTATTTTCTATTACTGTCTTTTAATACTATATTCTATCTGGGATACCGCGAGAGTTGTTTTAGTTTTTCTGAATTTTATACCGGGTGTCTTTAAAAATATTTGGGAACGTAATCAGTTTTGGTAAACGTAATCTTACTATTACATTGTTGTTTTTTGGCTGACATAATGCTTATAATGCCATATGAACTGGACTACGAATTAAAAATTCGCTCGGTTCTTACAGATTGAAATGTTAGTGATAAACAAACACAAATATTAAAAAAACCTCTTAAAGAAAGAATTCGAAAGAACTCTTAAAGGAAGAATAATTTGGTTAGGTTAGAAACTTATAATATTGGTTTTTCGATCGAACAATCGGAAACACTGAAAAGCACCACCTCAATAGTAAATTTAATAGCAGATTTTGAAGGAACCGTTACTGATAGTGTTACTGATGCAAAGTCGAGGCTTGTCCATCTGTCTGCTAGGATACAGATAATTATAGTACCGGAAGATGACAATGAAAACGTCGCCAGGTTTAAGAACGAATTTTATGCGAGTTAGATCTAGACAAGTTGTTAGAGGATCCTGATGTAAGTACCGGGCTAATTAACGTTAATCAGACTCTGCCTCGAGTATTCGAAAAATGTTTTTAGTTTCTTAGAGCGAGTTTCAGACTTATCCCAGTCTCGTAATTTTTTAGAAATAAAACTTTTTAATTCAGCTGTAGAATTTTTCATTGGAGACGCCTTTGTGTGCTTTCGAAGTGTTAGGGGTGTTGTGTCCGATTGGTCAGATCTTGTTTCAAGGCTGAAGAGAGATTTTTTGTTTCCTCATGCAGACGATGATGTCTGGAAACAAATACGGCAGAGGAAACAGAGACGCGCAGAAACAATTATTATTTATGTGTTTCAGATAGAGAATTTGTTCTCTCGGTTGTCCGTTACCCGTGTTGAAGTTACCAGAGTCAAGTACATCCGGAAGAACTTGTTGCCTGGATAAGTGGCGCAGTTGGCGTTACACGATACTGTTACTGTCTCCGAACTATTTGGTTTGTGTAGGAAGTTGGAGGATGTTCTACCCTCTACTTCTAGAAAACCCTCTCAGTTGTTTGCTTTCGAAGACCCTCATAAGAGTGGCTCGTCACGTCGGGATAAGAGTCCTTTCCGTCAACCAAAGGGCGGAGGCTCTAGAACTGTTTGATTCTTTTAGAGAACTCGACAGAAAGGATCGGTTTGGACAGATCGATAAAATTAAACTCTCTATATATACGGGCGATAACCAACCTTTCAAAAAGAAGCCTTATTTACTATCTCCCTATATGCAAGAAATTCTGAATAAAGACTTAGATTCTATAATCCAGTTGGGTGTAGTCAAGAAATCTCATAGTCCATGGTGCTCTTCAACGCTTTTGGTATGGAAGCCTACGGGGTGAATATAGATTTTGTTTCGACAGAAGGTTTTTGAATGCTCTGACGAAACACGATAGTTTTCCATTACCCCATGAAGATAGAATACTGAGTAACTTACGAAATGCCAAATGTATTTCCTCCATTGAGTTGAGAAAGGCATTTTGGCAAATACCACTTGATGACGCATCTAATGAAAAAAACCGCTTTTTCGGTTATCGGTCGTGGATAATTTCAGTTTACAGTCATTCCCTTTGGCTTGTGCAATGCGGCACAAACACAACAAAGGTTGATTGATTCGATATTTGGACCTAAATACGAACCCATATTTTTTCGTATCTGAATGACATATTGCTATCCTCTCCTACCTGGGAACACCATGTGAAACTTTTAAAGACCGCTAAGAACCTACTTAAGGAAGCTGGTCTTACTGTTCATTTGGAAAAATATAATTTTTTCAGGACATCTTTAAAGTATCTGGGGTTTATAGTTGGTAACAATTCTTTAGCTACTGACCCGTCAAAGGTTGAGTCTATGTCGAACTATACGCGTCCGCACACTGCTACCGAGGTGAAGCGTTTCATTGGTAGGTGTTCTTGGTACCGTAGGTTCATTAAGGACTTTTCTTCTCTTGTTAGTCCCTTGAATGACCTTTTTAAAGTCAAGAAGAAAAAACAGGCCATAGAATGAAATGAGAGAGCGGAGACTGGTTTATAAGCAGAAACTTATAAGTGCACCAATCTTGGTTCAGCCGGATTTTGGTCAGAAATTTTTCATTCAGATATGATTGATGATATAGATATGTTGACCCAGTTTATAGACGGAGAAGAACGAGTAATCGTATACGCGAGTCGCTCTTTATCTAGAGCGGAGAGGAATTATTCAGTGACACAGCGCGAATGTTTAGCCGTTATATTCTGTATTGAAAAGTTTAGGCTTTGGATTGAAGGTTCTCGTTTTACAGCCATCACTGATCATTTTAGTCTCCTGTAGCTTTTTAATTTAAACATTCCGTCAGGGAAACCTAGTCTTTGGTTACTGAAGTTAAAACAGCATAGTTTTGACGTACAGCATAGAAAAGGTTCGATACACTTGGTTCCTGATGCTTTGAGTAGAATACCGCATCCTAAGGCAGAAAGACCGCAGCCTTTCAAATAATTCCGAGAATACGTGTTTGCAAGTTTTATCCATCTCAATCGAAGTAAATTCTCTTAACCCCTGGTATATTGCGCTCCGTGAAAAGATTGTAAACAGGCCGGACAAATTTCCTCAATGGAGAGTTGAGAACCACTACGTTCAGTGGTACGAGAGTGGAAAACTTTAGTCTCTAAACCACAGGGAGCGAAAATTATCGAGTCGTGTCATATTCCTCCCACTAGTAGCCATTTTGGTTTTCGAAAAACCTTGTGTTATTGGCCTAAGATGAGGTCAGATATTTTGAGATTTGTAAGAAAGTGTTTGGTATGTGGCGCTCAAAAATACTCAAACTTAGGTAAGATTGGTATTATGGGCAAGGAGAAGCTACTTAACCGACCTGGTCAAATCATTTCGTTGGATTTTATTGGCCCTTTTCCTCGTTCCAGAAAAGGTAACAAATACTTATTGGTAGCCGCTGATTGGTTTTCTAAGTATACTTTCATTTTTCCAACAATATAGAGAATCACATATTCCTTTCGGTTGGAACCCCCAAATCCTGATTTGTGATAATGCTTCGAATTTCAAGAGCAATGATATGAAGGAATTATGTAACAGATATAAAGTTAAACAATGGTTCACTCCGTTTTATTCTCCTCAGTGTAACTTCGTGAAACGTAATAATAAAACCATTACGACAGCAATCAGATGTTACATAGATAGACACGATGACTGGGATTTGCATATTCCGGAAATCAGACAAGTCATCAATACCGCGGTCCATGAAGTAACCGGTTTCCCTCCGTCATACCGGGTATTTGGAAGGCATGTTCCATTATCTGGAGAATATTATAACTCCTCTTTCCCGGACCAATCTATTGAACTCGTGCCTGGTAACAGGGGCACTTATGCAAATAACTTGATAGAGTTTCGTAATTTGTTTGTTGAGGCACGTTGGAAACTTCACTCCGCCTATGAGACTATGAGAGTTTGGCGTCCTAACAAGAAGTTGTCGAGTGTTCCCGATAAATTTATATCGAGACTTAGCCCCAAACACATTTTTTCGTTGTTTTTAAGAAGTTGTCTCCTTTACGAACTAAAAAATATGGATTGGTCACGTGCAAGGAAATGGCCCGTTAAAGATGTATTACCCTGTGAAGGATCTTCCGATGTTCCCGGAGTTGACCTTAGTTAGACTCAGTGACATTTTTGATTTGTTTTTGTTTTAAGCTGGCAGTTTTTAGGTACAGTCTCGCTCCGCCTTTTTTGTTCTTTTTGAAAACGTCATTTTTCACTTTTCTTTTTCTTATCCTTTTGTACATTTTCCAGACTTGTTCAGTAAGAACAAGACCGAGTTACGTTGTCTAGTTTGCCCTAGTCGCATCTTATTTTCAAGGAGAAATCTTTATTCCTCCATTTTGAGTTTGTCTAGACTTATTTGTAGAGTAAATCTAGGTTTTTTATAAGTGAAGTATGACCTTACTTTATTTTGTCGAGATATGGCAGTGATGTCCACCTTTGGTTCTGCTGTGCCAGTGCGGCGATTTATCTCGTAACCTTAGGATCAGATGTTACTTCCATTGCATGTCGCTGGCTTTAACCAAGTTTCGTTCTGTTTAAGTTTCGCGTTGGTGTAAATTACCATGGAAACGTTTTTGTTTTGTCGACACTGGACGTTGATGTCTAGCTTTGGTTCCGATGTGCCTAAGTGGCAATTGAGCTCATAACCTTAGGAACAGCTAGCGTTTCAGTTCAGTGTCGCAGGTTTTACTTAACCAGGTTGGATTTACTTGGGAAATAAGTTATGAAATGCCGCGGAAACGTTTCCTTTGGTTGACACGTGGCCGTGCTATCTCTCTTTGGTTCCGCTATGCCCGAGTGGCGATTGAACTCGGAACCTTGCCTCTCCGACCATTGCCGAAACCTTACTCTTTTTCACAGTAACCGGTCAATCAGGTTCGAGACTATTTCGGGACCCCCGCATAGGGATACCGGAGTGCCCGTAGTCGTACCCAAGGTTTTTGGACACCCAGTAGTGAATAGACAAGAAGAGGAACAATCAGGAAATAAGGCCAGACAGACACATTTTAATTATATTTTCACATTCAGATAATGATCTCAGTTACCATTTTTGTTTATTATCTATTTGCCGTTTGACCGTATTTGATTACCCTTGAGTTATATATATTTTTTTGACTATTGTCAGAATAGAGTTAATAACCTCTAATTTATAAGTACAAGGACATAGAGACCAGCTGGTGCAGTTTAGACCAATTTGTTTAATTTTTGATTTTCGACGGTAAAGTTTAGCGAACCACCTTCCCTAAACCTTCCTGTGTCTTTTATATTATAGTTTTATTTTTTACATCTTTTAATGTGGTCTGTGTCGTTTTTTTAGTGTGCTTATGTAAATTAAATGTATAAAATCAAGTAAACAGTTTTATTTAAGATAGACTCCTTCCCGGTTCCAGGGTCTGTTCTAATATCAGATAAATTAACGAACTGGGTGGTGCTCTTTTGTCGCGCAGCTTCATTCTATCCTGGACCTTCTTCCCGGTGCTCTCGGCGAACAGCTGCCGTCGCTGTGATCTATAATTTGTATTTTGTTCTCAAAAGAAAAAATATTAGGTCACACCCTGTAGGACTTGTTGTTAGGACAAAGCCCGGCAAAAAACGTAAACAGGCCGGGCCTAATAAAATAACAAGTAAAAGATAAAATTAATTTTATATCTGGTTTAGTAGTTTCGAAATATCTTAGTTTAGTTCGCATTCTTTTCTTAAACAGTGCAGTTCTACAATTTCAATCGTATTTTTATTATTCCAAATGCGCTAAAAATGTGGCGTTCTTTGCAAGATAGTGATCATTGTGCATCAATAATCATTGCTAGTCTTAATTTTAAAAGAAAACATTTATCGTCCGATGCTGAGCAAATTGTTAAAAATGTGTATGTTTCTTTATTGAATAGGAGGCTTAATGTAGGATAGGAGGCGAATAGGAGGCTTAATGCAGCCGCAGCGGTAACGTCTTCATTAACGATATTGTGATGAAGCCAATTAAAGCTAAAAAAGTTGGTAGTGATTCTGGTAAAAGCAAATGTGTTAACGAAAACGACAAAGACATAATTCGAAGCAAAATTTATGCTATGTATGAATGGTGATTTCCTTTTTCAAGAGAAATTAAATGAAAAGGTATTGGCAGTGTTTTGTAAGTGTAGTAATGAATATTTGGGCAACAAAAAAGATGAAAACTATGAAAACCTCATAGATGAACTCTCGAAAGCCTATGCAATACTAGGATGTCCTTAAAAATGCATTTTTACTCTCCGATTTGGATTTTTTCCTGAAAATTTGGATACAGTAAACGACGAACACGGACAGAGATTTCACCAGGCCATCAAGACGATGGAAGCAAGATGCCAGTAACGCTGGAACTCATCTATGATGGGTGACTACTTCTGGTTTTTAAAAGGAGATGATGTTACAGAACACAAGAGAAAAAGTAAAAGTTTTTATCGCAGTATATCTCATGTAATATTTTTTTTTTGTTCGCATAATCCTCACTAATGCCTTTGCATAAATTTAACACGTTTTACATGATTATATTAAATAAATATTAGATTATAAAAATATGTCGTCTTTTTTTCCCCACCACAGACCACCTGTAACAAAAAAGTGTACGTGTTTCAGTAATTTTTGGATTTAAGACTACAAAATACTTCATATATACCTATTATCATTAATGTAGCCTCAAAAAAGTTTAAATTTGTTGACCTGTATAGATAGAAGTATTTTAGTTTATACCTAATATATGAAAAAATGGTATATATAGTGGTATATATATATATACCATTTTTTCAGATATTAGGTATAAACTTTAGGACTTTAATTTAGGACTTTAAATTAGGACACATATATATATATATATATATTATATATATATATATATATATATATATATATATATATATATATATATATATATATATATATATATATATATATATAGGGCTTCCTCGGATATTAAGTATAATATATATTAAATCTATTTAATGTATATTAAAATAGGTGTATAAAAAGTATTTTGTAGTCTTAAATCCAAAAATGTTAAGCTAATTACTGAAACACGTACAGTTTTTTGTTACAGGTGGTCGGTGGTGGGGAAAAAAAAGAAGACGATATATTTTTATAATCTAATATTTATTTAATATAATCATGTAAAACGTGTTAAATCTATGCAAAGGCATTAGTGAGGATTATGCGAATAAAAAATATATTACATGAGATATCATACTGCGATAAAAACTTTCACTTTTTTCTTTTGTATTCTGTAACATCATCTCTATTTAAAAACTAGAAGCAGTCACCCAACATAGATGGGTTCCAGCGTTACTGGTATCTTGCTTCCATCGTCTTGATGGCTTGGTGAAATCTCTCTCCGTGTTCGTTGCTTACTGCATCCAAATTTTCAAGAAAAAATCCAAATGGAAGAGTAAAAATGCATTTTTAAGGACATCCTAGTATTGCATAGGCTTTCGAGAGTTGATCTATGAGGTTTTCATAGTTTTCATCTTTTTTGTTGCCCAAATATTCATTCACTACACTTACAAAACACTGCCACTGCCAATACCTTTTCATTTAATTTTTCTTGAAAGGGAAAGCACCAGGCATATATAGCATAAATTTTGCTCTGAATTAAGTCTTTGTCGTTTTCTACAACACATTTGCTTTTACCAGAATCACTACGAACTTTTTTGGCTTTAATTGGCTTCGTCACAATATCGTTAATGAAGACGTTTCTGCTGCGGCTGCATTTACATTAAGCCACCTATTCAATAAAGAAACATACACATTTTTAACAATTTGCTTAGCATCGGACGATAAATGTTTTCTTTCAAAATTACGTCTACCGGAGGCACAATGATCATTATCTTGCCAAGAACGCCACATTTTTAGCACATTTGGAATAATAAAAATACGATTGAAATTATAGAACTGCACTGTTTAAGAAAAGAATGCGAACTAAACTAAAATATTTCGAAAGTATTACACCAGATATAAAATTAATTTTATCATTTTACTTGTAATTTTATTAGGCCCGGCCCTGTTTACGTTTTTTGCCGGGTTTCGTTACGACAGGGTGTAACCTAATATTTTTTCTTTTGAGAACAAAATACAAAATATAGATCACAGTCCAGGATAGAATGAAGCTGCGCGACAAAAGGGCACCACCCGGTTCGTTAATATATCTGATATTAGAACAGACCCTGGAACCTGGAAGGGATCTATCTTAAATAAAATTGTTTACTTGCTTTTATACATTTAATTTACATAAGCACACTAAAAAAATGACACAAAGCACATTAAAAGATGTAAAAAATAAAACTATAATATAAAAGACACAGGAAGGTTTAGGGAAGGTGGTTCGCTAAACTTTACCGTCGAAAATCAAAAATTAAACAAATTGGTCTAAACTGCACCAGCTGGTCTCTATGTCCTTGTACTTATAAATTAGAGGTTATTAACTCTATTCTGACAATAATCAAAAAAATATATATAACTTTAAGGGTAATCAAATACGGTCAAACTGCAAATAGATTATAAACAAAAATGGTAACTGAGATCTTTATCTGAATGTGAAAATATAATAAAAGTGTGTTTGTCTGGCCTTATTTCCTGATTGTTCCTCTTCTTGTCTATTCCGTACTGGGTGTCCAAAAACCCTGGGTACGACTACGGGCACTCCGGTATCCCTATGCGGGGGTCCCGAAATAGTCTCGAACCTGACTGACCGGTTACTGTGAAAAAGAGTAAGGTTTCGGCAATGGCCGAACTCTGAAATAGGCCTGGTCTTTGTTGGCCTGGTCTTTCAATGGCCTGGTCTTTGTTGACCGGATTGTCTGCTGCCGGATCGTAAAACCAACTACAAGAATATCAGAAAAAATAAACGTAAGCATGACTTGGCCAGCATGACTATGTCAGCATGTAAGCATGACTATGTCAGAAGGACTAAAGGTAAGGCGCGAAAACGTCCGCTCACTTGGAAATTTGGATTTAGACTGCCTTGACCTTGTCCTAACGATACAGGAGCTCTCTCAATTACAATTCGCCCGAAATAAACTTACCAGTAGCAAGCAAGGATTTGTGAACGCTACATTACTTCCCTCCAAAAAGAAAATTAAAGACTGCGAGAGGAGACATTAATTTTGATTGGTCCATAACGGAGATTACCCTGAAGAGTATCACTATGGAATGGAACACTTGAACACTGGAATAGTGGTAAGGAAATATAGAATATATTCCAAAAGTAAATACCAAAAAAAGGAAATACCCTCTCATATAACAAATACGAAAAGAGAATATAGATACAACACGCAGACTCTAAAGTACACACCAAACGATATTCACATCACAATAAGGAATTGAAATACATTTATTTTCGACCAGACAAAAAAATAAAAAAATAAATAAATAAACAGAACAAAATGGGAGCTCCGTACATAGGCACTGCCACTAGTCTTCAAGAACACATACTATGGAAGCTTAGACACTACTCAGTGGTAATAACCAACTATGAGATAAAGTCGTAACCAGATAATCACTCCTAGTAGCGTGTCCTTTCCTGAGAAATGTATAATGACGGTATCCTGAGACACTAAGGCGTTCGTTCTAAAACGGCCCTTTAAATGGAAAAATACTCAGTAATCTACACTGAAGTCAAAGAAAAACAGCTCTAAAGCCTGCACGATAGTGAACTAAGATGCGAGGTAAAAAAAGAAAACCAAACATGGTCGAGTCTAGAAATACGACTAAGAGAATACGAGTAGCAGAATAAGTAATAACGAGCGCTTTGAAACAAAGAAGTGTGGTTGTCACTACGTTTAGTCTTAATAACTTTCACGTATCACACGTCCCTATGAGAGTCACAAAAAGTAGGTCAAATTTGGTAGGTCATCATTGGTGCGGACTTCTAAACCAGAAAACCAAACATAAGGCTCGTCATTGAAACGAGTAAACATATCTCCATCGTAACATTCAATCGTACCTATTTAAAAATCTCGAAAAGGAAAAAACTATTGGTTGAAGGCTACAGTTGTTGGTTATGAGAAAGGCCTGAAATCCAAACATAAATGCAATTATATTTGCCTCTATCCTTCCCACGGCTTGCGCCAAACTAGATAACGAAAGGTAATAGCAACATATTCACCGTCAAACCTGGGCCAAAATCCAACGACACCGAATGGAAGCGCCATTAATCCTAAGGTTCGTTCTTGCTGATCGGTGGTTAGTCTTCGGACGAGTAGGCTAACTAGACAAATAGTCAAATTTTATGAAAATAGGAATAGAGCTAAAGTAGAAATAATTAAGTGGATTGCTGCAATTAAAGAAGACCTAAGATCAGCAAATATTACATAAAGTGAAATTCAGGATAGAAGCTGTTTCAGACACAAGGTTAACGTTTGGGAGGTTGGCCAGAGAGAAAAATGTAGAAAGGCTGGAACAACTCGATCTGACGAAAGGAAAAAAGCTCATAGCGAAAGAATTAAATCCGTACGGGCACAAAGGCTAACAACAACAAACGCCTCTAACTGTACTTCGCGTGGTCCACGAGGGCCATACGTGAATATATATATATATATATATATATATATATATATATATATATATATATATATATATATATATATATATATATATATATATATATATATATATATATATATATATATATATATTATAATGGAGGTATTGTATATTATAATGGTAGATTGTATTATATTATGTTGGTAGATATCATATATTTCTATAGGACTATAGGATATAAAATTACAGTATATCATACAATACTTTTCTTAATATTTTATATATTTTATTCTTTTGCATTTTATATTTATGATTTTCTCAGTTAATCATGCCTGGTAATTTAATAAACGATCAAGGGTAGTGGATAATCAAACAACACTAGAAGACAGAGAATGCTGAAAAGGTTTAACACAAATGGATTAGAGAATTTGATACACCTCCACCAACTTGACTAAGAATTTACAGATTACGCAATAAATTTGATCAAACTGAGTCCATCTGTATTGATCCAAAGTGTAGTCGACCAATAGTATAGTAGTATATATAAATATATATATATATATATATATATATATATATATATATATATATATATATATATATATATATATATATATATATATATATATATATAAGGTAGCGTAACGGAACCGTGGAGGGTAATATTACATAAATCTTTCACCCTTCCTCGATCCGCTTCCTCGAACCGATCGCTTTCGCCCAACGTCCACCATACGACGTCACGTGTCTCTCGGGACCAGTTTCTAGCTTTTCAGCCGTCATCAGTCGAGCTCCAGACGGTTGGGAGATTTCTGTAATATTTCCCTCCACGGCTCCGTTACGCTACCTTGTGAGCATACCTGGTACTGTACCCGAGGTTTCAGACAGAATTTTACGAGCGGTCCTGACAGCTACGAGCATTCGCCGTATGATGGCGTGAATTGTGTACGATCACGACCCATGATTAAAATGGCCGGTTGACCTGGCCTGACCCGATCGTCTCTCCCAAACTGCTTTCCTTGCGTTCGTCTGGAGCTATATATATATATATATATATATATATATATATATATATATATATATATATATATATATATATATATATATATATGTATATATATGAAAGAAAGATGAAATTGAATACATCTTGTCCAACGATAAAACAATATTTTGCAATTGCACTATTTTAGACATTTTAATGTTGGTAGTGACTATCGAAACGTACGAGCAAAAGTTAGGATAAACTGCCGAAAAGAACGCGAAAGAATGGTAAAATGGTAAGATGGAGGGCAAAGCAGATTCTGGATAAAAAACTTTTTAAGTTTTAATAAAAAAAAGATGGACGATGAGAAATGCAGGGGGTCTTTTTAGCAGAGTCGAGTAAGTTAAGCTTTACAAAACTATAAGAAAAATTATTAGAGAGGAAACGCGCCGGTTCAATATGCAGCTGGAGCAAATTGGTCTGGAAGAACACAGAGGAATTAACAAGGTTAAACATAAGCTGAGAAAGAAAAGGATGCAAATTTTTGCCTTGGGGCTTGAGGATGGCACAGTATGCAGGGCACATTTGAAAATATTAAAGGTTGTCAAAGAATTTTATTTCAAGTTATTTGAAGCTCAGAACCAGTCAAAGACCAGATATCTTAGTGGGGGAAGTAACGAAGGCAATAAAATCGATAATAATCGGCAAGACCCCGTGAAAGAACAATATAACTATTCAAATGCTAAACGCTGGTGGTCACAATTAAAATAAAACATTAACAAAATTATATTCAAAAAGATCAAAAAGTTATCCAAAAGAATGTTAAGAAAACTGAATGACGCACAACCAAGTGATATACGAGAGTAGTTCCAAAGTACCCGACCTGACGTATAGATGGCGATTGTTGTTTGAAAAGAAAGTACCAACCTTATAAAGCTTAAGTTTAAAGTTTGATGACGCTATGTTATTTAGTATTTGTTTGGCAGTCATTAATAGTAAACGTTCTCAGTCAATTTGTAAACATGAAAAAAATTGGCTATCGTTATATGATACAATACTTTAATTTGAAAGGTCTCAGTCCAACCGATATCAAGCCGGAGCTAAATTCTATTCTAGGGGAGTATGCTCTTTTGTTTACAACAGTAAAATATTGGACGGCAGAGCTTAGACGATGCCATACGAGCTACCAAGACGAACATCGCATTGGTCGACCACGGTGACCACGCCAAAAATTGTGAAGAAAATCCATAAAATGGTATTGGATGACCGTCGACTGAAAGTTCGCGACCATTTGGTAAGCATTTCAAAAAATGCTGTACATCGCATATTGACTGAACATTTGGAGATGAAAAAGATGTGCGTAAGATGGGTGCCGCCATTACTCACAATGGGACAAAAACAACATCGTGAGGATATTTCAATTGAGGGTTTGGCGAAGTTTCACAGGAATAAAGCTGAGTTTTTGCGTCGATTCATAACCATGGATAAAACATGGGTCCATTACTTTACACCTGAGACGAAGGAACAGTCAAAACAATGAACTGAAAGAGGAGAATATCAGCTCCAAAGAAGACAATTCCGTCTGCAGGCAAGATCATGGCGTTAGTTTTTTAGGATGCGGGTAAGATAAATTTCACCGATTATCTTCAGAAAGGAAAAACAATCAACGGCGAGTATTATGCAAACTTATTGCAATGTTTGAGGTATGAAATCAAGAAAAATCGTTGTTTCCTCAAAACAATGCACCAGTTCAGACATTCGAAATCGCGATGGCCAGAATCAATTAGTTTAAGTTCGAATAGCTTCCCCACGAACCTTATTCGCCAGATTTAGCCCCCTCGAATCAGTTTCTGTTTCCAAACTTGAAAAAATGGATCGATGGTAAAAGATTTGCCAACAATAAAGAGGTGGAGTTAAAATAAACAGGGCGAATCGAATGGCGCAAAGCGCAGTTTGATATCTCGAACGGTTTTCTAGATATTCGCAGAAAACTGATCGGAGAATGCGATTTTTGCAAAATGTTCGGTTTTCTTCGATTTTGAAAAAATCATATCTCGAAAACTAAAAGAGATAATTCAAAACGGGTGCCAGATTATTGATGCGCGTGGTTTGGAGCGTCAAATATCCGAAAATGAAGCGATTCTATTTTTTGAAGTTTTGCAATTTGTTCGAAAAATTTCCTAAGGGGGTACCATAGGAAAATATCAGAAAAGTGAAAGCCACTCAATTTCTATGAAAGTAAGCCACAAGATGAGGAAAATTACGGGGAATCGAATGGCGCAAAGCGCAGTTTGATATCTCGAACGGTTTTCTAGATATTCGCAAAAAGCTGATCGGAGAATACGATTTTTGCAAAATGTTCCATTTTCTTCGAATTTCAAAAAATCATATCTCCAAAACTAAAAGAGATAAATCAAAACGGGAGCCAGATTATTGATGCGCGAGGTTTGGAGCGTCAAATATCCGAAAATGAAGCGATTCTATTTTTTTAAGTTTTGCAATTTGTTCGAAAAATTTCGTAAGGGGGTACCAAAGGAAAATATCAGAAAAGTGAAAGACACTTAATTTCTATGAAAGTTAGCCACAAGATGGAGAAAATTACGGGGAATCGAATGGCGCAAAGCGCAGTTTGATATCTCGAACGGTTTTCTAGATATTCGCAGAAAACTGATCGGAGAATGCGATTTTTGCAAAATGTTCGGTTTTCTTCGATTTTGAAAAAATCATATCTCGAAAACTAAAAGAGATAATTCAAAACGGGTGCCAGATTATTGATGCGCGTGGTTTGGAGCGTCAAATATCCGAAAATGAAGCGATTCTATTTTTTAAAGTTTTGCAATTTGTTCGAAAAATTTCCTAAGGGGGTACCATAGGAAAATATCAGAAAAGGGAAAGCCACTCAATTTCTATGAAAGTAAGCCACAAAATGAGGAAAATTACGGGGAATCGAATGGCGCAAAGCGCAGTTTGATATCTCGAACGGTTTTCTAGATATTCGCAGAAAACTGATCGGAGAATGCGATTTTTGCAAAATGTTCGGTTTTCTTCGATTTTGAAAAAATCATATCTCGAAAACTAAAAGAGATAATTCAAAACGGGTGCCAGATTATTGATGCGCGTGGTTTGGAGCGTCAAATATCCGAAAATGAAGCGATTCTATTTTTTAAAGTTTTGCAATTTGTTCGAAAAATTTCCTAAGGGGGTACCATAGGAAAATATCAGAAAAGTGAAAGCCATTCAATTTCTATGAAAGTATTCCACAAGATGAGGAAAATTACGGGGAATTGAATGGCGCAAAGCGCAGTATGATATCTCGAACGGTTTTCTAGATATTCGCAGAAAACTGATCGGAGAATGCGATTTTTGCAAAATGTTCCATTTTCTTCGAATTTCAAAAAATCATATCTCCAAAACTAATAGAGATAATTCAAAACGGGTGCCAGATTATAGATGCGCGTGGTTTGGAGCGTCAAATATCCGAAACTGAAGCGATTCTATTTTTTAAAGTTTTGCAATATGTTCGAAAAATTTCCTAAGGGGGTACCATAGGAAAATATCAGAAAAGTGAAAGCCACTCAATTTCTATGAAAGTAAGCCACAAGATGGAGAAAATTACGGGGAATCGAATGGCGCAAAGCGCAGTTTGATATCTCGAACGGTTTTCTAGATATTCGCAGAAAACTGGTCGGGGAATACGATTTTTGCAAAATGTTGGATTTTCTTCGAATTTCAAAAAATCATATCTCCAAAACTAAAAGAGATAAATCAAAACGGGAGCCAGATTATTGATGCGCGTGGTTTGGAGCGTCAAATATCCGAAAATGAAGCGATTCTATTTTTTAAAGTTTTGCAATTCGTTCGAAAAATTTCCTAAGGGGGTACCATAGGAAAATATCAGAAATGTGAAAGCCACTCAATTTCTATGAAAGTAAGCCACAAGATGGAGAAAATTACGGGGAATCGAATGGCGCAAAGCGCAGTTTGATATCTCGAACGGTTTTCTAGATATTCGCAGAAAACTGGTCGGGGAATACGATTTTTGCAAAATGTTGGATTTTCTTCGAATTTCAAAAAATCATATCTCCAAAACTAAAAGAGATAAATCAAAACGGGAGCCAGATTATTGATGCGCGTGGTTTGGAGCGTCAAATATCCGAAAATGAAGCGATTCTATTTTTTAAAGTTTTGCAATTTGTTCGAAAAATTTCGTAACGGGGTACCAAAGGTAAATATCAGAAAAGTGAAAGCCACTCAATTTCTATGAAAGTAAGCCACAAGATGAGGAAAATTACGGGGAATCGAATGGCGCAAAGCGCAGTTTGATATCTCGAACGGTTTTCTAGATATTCGCAGAAAACTGGTCGGGGAATGCGATTTTTGCAAAATGTTCGATTTTCTTCGATTTTCAAAAAATCATATCTCGAAAACTAAAAGAGATAATTCAAAACGGGTGCCAGATTATTGATGCGCGTGGTTTGGAGCGTCAAATATCCGAAAATGAAGCGATTCTATTTTTTAAAGTTTTGCAATTTGTTCGAAAAATTTCCTAAGGGCGTACAATAGGAAAATATCAGAAAAGTGAAAGCCACTCAATTTCTATGAAAGTAAGCCACAAGATTGAGAAAATTACGGGGAATCGAATGGCGCAAAGCGCAGTTTGATATCTCGAACGGTTTTCTAGATATTCGCAGAAAACTGATCGGAGATTGCGATTTTTGCAAAATGTTCGATTTTCTTCGATTTTAAAAAATCATATCTCGAAAACTAAAAGAGATAATTCAAAACGGGTGCCAGATTATTGATGCGCGTGGTTTGGAGCGTCAAATATCCGAAAATGAAGCGATTCTATTTTTTAAAGTTTTGCAATTCGTTCGAAAAATTTCCTAAGGTGGTACCATAGAAAAATATCAGAAAAGTTAACGCCACTCAATTTCTATGAAAGTAAGCCACAAGATTGAGAAAATTACGGGGAATCGAATGGCGCAAAGCGCAGTTTGATATCTCGAACGGTTTTCTAGATATTCGCAGAAAACTGGTCGGGAATGCGATTTTTGCAAAATGTTCGATTTTCTTCGATACTCAAAAAATCATATCTCGAAAACTAATAGAGATAATTCAAAACGGGTGCCAGATTATAGATGCGCGTGGTTTGGAGCGTCAAATATCCGAAACTGAAGCGATTCTATTTTTTAAAGTTTTGCAATATGTTCGAAAAATTTCCTAAGGGGGTACCATAGGAAAATATCAGAAAAGTGAAAGCCACTCAATTTCTATGAAAGTAAGCCACAAGATGGAGAAAATTACGGGGAATCGAATGGCGCAAAGCGCAGTTTGATATCTCGAACGGTTTTCTAGATATTCGCAGAAAACTGGTCGGGGAATACGATTTTTGCAAAATGTTGGATTTTCTTCGAATTTCAAAAAATCATATCTCCAAAACTAAAAGAGATAAATCAAAACGGGAGCCAGAATATTGATGCGCGTGGTTTGGAGCGTCAAATATCCGAAAATGAAGCGATTCTATTTTTTAAAGTTTTGCAATTCGTTCGAAAAATTTCCTAAGGGGGTACCATAGGAAAATATCAGAAAAGTGAAAGCCACTCAATTTCTATGAAAGTAAGCCACAAGATGGAGAAAATTACGGGGAATCGAATGGCGCAAAGCGCAGTTTGATATCTCGAACGGTTTTCTAGATATTCGCAGAAAACAGGTCGGGGAATACGATTTTTGCAAAATGTTGGATTTTCTTCGAATTTCAAAAAATCATATCTCCAAAACTAAAAGAGATAAATCAAAACGGGAGCCAGATTATTGATGCGCGTGGTTTGGAGCGTCAAATATCCGAAAATGAAGCGATTCTATTTTTTAAAGTTTTGCAATTTGTTCGAAAAATTTCGTAACGGGGTACCAAAGAAAAATATCAGAAAAGTGAAAGCCACTCACTTTCTATGAAAGTAAGCCACAAGATGAGGAAAATTACGGGGAATAGAATGGCGCAAAGCGCAGTTTGATATCCCGAACGGTTTTCTAGATATTCGCAGAAAACTGATCGGAGAATGCGATTTTTGCAAAATGTTCGATTTTCTTCGAATTTCAAAAAATCATATCTCGAAAACTAAAAGAGATAATTCAAAAGGGGAGCCAGATTATTGATGCGCGTGGTTTGGAGCGTCAAATATCCGAAAATGAAGCGATTCTATTTTTTAAAGTTTTGCAATTCGTTCGAAAAATTTCCTAAGGGGGTACCATAGGAAAATATCAGAAAAGTGAAAGCGACTCAATTTCTATGAAAGTAAGCCACAAGATGGAGAAAATTACGGGGAATTGAATGGCGCAAAGCGCAGTTTGATATCTCGAACGGTTTTCTAGATATTCCCAGAAAACTGGTCGAGGAATGCGATTTTTGCAAAATGTTCGATTTTCTTCGATTCTCAAAAAATCATATCTCGAAAACTAATAGAGATAATTCAAAACGGGTGCCAGATTATTGATGCGCGTGGTTTGGAGCGTCAAATATCCGAAAATGAAGCGATTCTATTTCTTAAAGTTTTGCAATTTGTTCGAAAAATTTTCTAAGGGGGTACCATAGGAAAATATCAGAAAAGTGAAAGCCACTCAATTTCTATGAAAGTAAGCCACAAGATGGAGAAAATTACGGGGAATCGAATGGCGCAAAGCGCAGTTTGATATCTCGAACGGTTTTCTAGATATTCGCAGAAAACAGGTCGGGGAATACGATTTTTGCAAATTGTTGGATTTTCTTCGAATTTCAAAAAATCATATCTCCAAAACTATAAGAGATAAATCAAAACGGGAGCCAGATTATTGATGCGCGTGGTTTGGAGCGTCAAATATCCGAAAATGAAGCGATTCTATTTTTTAAAGTTTTGCAATTTGTTTGAAAAATTTCATTAAGGGGGTACCATAGGAAAATATCAGAAAGGTGAATGCCACTCAATTTCTATGAAAGTAAGCCACAAGATGAGGAAAATTACGGGGAATCGAATAGCGCAAAGCGCAGTTTGATATTTCGAACGGTTTTCTAGATATTCGCAGAAAACTGGTCGGGGAATGCGATTTTTGCAAAATGTTCGATTTTCTTCGATTTTCAAAAAATCATATCTCGAAAACTAATAGAGATAATTCAAAACGGGTGCCAGATTATTGATGCGCGAGGTTTGGAGCGTCAAATATCCGAAAATGAAGCGATTCTATTTTTTAAAGTTTTGCAATTTGTTCGAAAAATTTCCTAAGGGGGTACCATAGGAAAATATCAGAAAAGTGAAAGCCACTCAATTTCTATGAAAGTAAGCCACAAGATGGAGAATATTACGGGGAATCGAATGGCGCAAAGCGCAGTTTGATATCTCGAACGGTTTTCTAGATATTCGCAGAAAACTGGTCGGGGAATACGATTTTTGCAAAATGTTCGATTTTTTTCGAATTTCAAAAAATCATATCTCCAAAACTAAAAGAGATAATTCAAAACGGGAGCCAGATTATTGATGCGCGAGGTTTGGAGCGTCAAATATCCGAAAATGAAGCGATTCTATTTTTTAAAGTTTTGCAATTTGTTCGAAAAATTTCCTAAGGGGGTACCATAGGCAAATATCAGAAAAGTGAAAGCCACTCAATTTCTATGAAAGTAAGCCACAAAATGAGGAAAATTACGGGGAATCGAATGGCGCAAAGCGCAGTTTGATATCTCGAACGGTTTTCTAGATATTCGCAGAAAACTGATCGGAGAATACGATTTTTGCAAAATGTTCCATTTTCTTCGAATTTCAAAAAATCATATCTCCAAAACTAAAAGAGATAAATCAAAACGGGAGCCAGATTATTGATGCGCATGGTTTGGAGCGTCAAATATCCGAAAATGAAGCGATTCTATTTTTTAAAGTTTTGCAATTTGTTCGAAAAATTTCCTAAGGGGGTACCATAGGAAAATATCAGAAAAGTGAAAGCCACTCAATTTCTATGAAAGTAAGCCACAAGATGGAGAAAATTACGGGGAATCGAATGGCGCAAAGCGCAGTTTGATATCTCGAACGGTTTTCTAGATATTCGCAGAAAACTGGTCGGGGAATACGATTTTTGCAAAATGTTCGATTTTTTTCGAATTTCAAAAAATCATATCTCCAAAACTAAAAGAGATAATTCAAAACGGGAGCCAGATTATTGATGCGCGAGGTTTGGAGCGTCAAATATCCGAAAATGAAGCGATTCTATTTTTTAAAGTTTTGCAATTTGTTCGAAAAATTTCCTAAGGGGGTACCATAGGCAAATATCAGAAAAGTGAAAGCCACTCAATTTCTATGAAAGTAAGCCACAAAATGAGGAAAATTACGGGGAATCGAATGGCCCAAAGCGCAGTTTGATATCTCGAACGGTTTTCTAGATATTCGCAGAAAACTGATCGGAGAATGCGATTTTTGCAAAATGTCCGGTTTTCTTCGATTTTGAAAAAATCATATCTCGAAAACTAAAAGAGATAATTCAAAACGGGTGCCAGATTATTGATGCGCGTGGTTTGGAGCGTCAAATATCCGAAAATGAAGCGATTCTATTTTTTAAAGTTTTGCAATTTGTTCGAAAAATTTCCTAAGGGGGTACCATAGGAAAATATCAGAAAAGTGAAAGCCACTCAATTTCTATGAAAGTAAGCCACAAGATGGAGAACATTACGGGGAATCGAATGGCGCAAAGCGCAGTTAGATATCTCGAACGGTTTTCTAGATATTCGCAGAAAACTGGTCGGGGAATACGATTTTTGCAAAATGTTGGATTTTCTTCGAATTTCAAAAAATCATATCTCCAAAACTAAAAGAGATAAATCAAAACGGGAGCCAGATTATTGATGCGCGTGGTTTGGAGCGTCAAATATCCGAAAATGAAGCGATTCTATTTTTTAAAGTTTTGCAATTCGTTCGAAAAATTTCCTAAGGGGGTACCATAGGAAAATATCAGAAAAGTGAAAGCGACTCAATTTCTATGAAAGTAAGCCACAAGATGGAGAAAATTACGGGGAATTGAATGGCGCAAAGCGCAGTTTGATATCTCGAACGGTTTTCTAGATATTCGCAGAAAACTGGTCGGGGAATGCGATTTTTGCAAAATGTTCGATTTTCTTCGATTCTCAAAAAATCATATATCGAAAACTAATAGAGATAATTCAAAACGTGTGCCAGATTATTGATGCGCGTTGTTTGGAGCGTCAAATATCCGAAAATGAAGCGATTCTATTTTTTAAAGTTTTGCAATTTGTTTGAAAAATTTCATTAAGGGGGTACCATAGGAAAATATCAGAAAAGTGAAAGCCACTCAATTTCTATGAAAGTAAGCCACAAGATGAGGAAAATTACGGGGAATCGAATGGCGCAAAGCGCAGTTTGATATCTCGAACGGTTTTCTAGATATTCGCAGAAAACTGATCGGAGAATGCGATTTTTGCAAAATGTTCCATTTTCTTCGAATTTCAAAAAATCATATCTCCAAAACTAAAAGAGATAAATCAAAACGGGTGCCAGATTATTGATGCGCGTGGTTTGGAGCGTCAAATATCCGAAAATGAAGCGATTCTATTTTTCAAAGATTTGCAATTTGTTCGAAAAATTTCCTAAGGGGGTACCATAGGAAAATATCAGAAAAGTGAAAGCCACTCAATTTCTATGAAAGTAAGCCACAAGATGGAGAAAATTACGGGGAATCGAATGGCCCAAAGCGCAGTTTGATATCTCGAACGGTTTTCTAGATATTCGCAGAAAACTGGTCGGGGAATGCGATTTTTGCAAAATGTTCGATTTTCTTCGATTTTCAAAAAATCATATCTCGAAAACTAATAGAGATAATTCAAAACGGGTGCCAGTTTATTGATGCGCGAGGTTTGGAGCGTCAAATATCCGAAAATGAAGCGATTCTATTTTTTAAAGTTTTGCAATTTGTTCGAAAAATTTCCTAAGGGGATACCATAGGAAAATATCAGAAAAGTGAAAGCCATTCAATTTCTATGAAAGTATTCCACAAGATGAGGAAAATTACGGGGAATTGAATTGCGCAAAGCGCAGTTTGATATCTCGAACGGTTTTCTAGATATTCGCAGAAAACTGATCGGAGAATGCGATTTTTGCAAAATGTTCCATTTTCTTCGAATTTCAAAAAATCATATCTCCAAAACTAAAAGATATAATTCAAAACGGGAGCCAGATTATTGATGCGCGTGGTTTGGAGCGTCAAATATCCGAAAATGAAGCGATTCTATTTTTTAAAGTTTTGCAATTTGTTCGAAAAATTTCCTAAGGGGGTACCATAGGAAAATATCAGAAAAGTGAAAGCCACTCAATTTCTATGAAAGTAAGCCACAAGATGGAGAAAATTACGGCGAATCGAATGGCCCAAAGCGCAGTTTGATATCTCGAACGGTTTTCTAGATATTCGCAGAAAACTGATCGGAGAATGCGATTTTTGCAAAATGTTCGGTTTTCTTCGATTTTGAAAAAATCATATCTCGAAAACTAAAAGAGATAATTCAAAACGGGAGCCAGATTATTGATGCGCGTGGTTTGGAGCGTCAAATATCCGAAAATGAAGCGATTCTATTTTTTAAAGTTTTGCAATTTGTTCGAAAAATTTCCTAAGGGGGTACCAAAGGAAAATACCAGAAAAGTGAAAACCACTCAATTTCTATGAAAGTAAGCCACAAGATGAGGAAAATTACGGGGAATCGAATGGCGCAAAGCGCAGTTTGATATCTCGAACGGTTTTCTAGATATTCGCAGAAAACTGGTCGGGGAATGCGATTTTTGCAAAATGTTCGATTTTCTTCGATTTTCAAAAAATCATATCTCGAAAACTAAAAGAGATAATTTAAAACGGGTGCCAGATTATTGATGCGCGTGGTTTGGAGCGTCAAATATCCGAAAATGAAGCGATTCTATTTTTTAAAGTTTTGCAATTCGTTCGAAAAATTTCCTAAGGGGGTACCATAGGAAAATATCAGAAAAGTGAAAGCCACTCAATTTCTATGAAACTAAGCCACAAGATGAGGAAAATTACGGGGAATCGAATGGCGCAAAGCGCAGTTTGATATCTCGAACGGTTTTTTAGATATTCGCAGAAAACTGATCGGAGATTGCGATTTTTGCAAAATGTTCGATTTTCTTCGATTTTAAAAAATCATATCTCGAAAACTAAAAGAGATAATTCAAAACGGGTGCCAGATTATTGATGCGCGTGGTTTGGAGCGTCAAATATCCGAAAATGAAGCGATTCTATTTTTTAAAGTTTTGCAATTCGTTCGAAAAATTTCCTAAGGTGGTACCATAGGAAAATATCAGAAAAGTTAAAGCCACTCAATTTCTATGAAAGTAAGCCACAAAATTGAGAAAATTACGGGGAATCGAATGGCGCAAAGCGCAGTTTGACATCTCGAACGGTTTTCTAGATATTCGCAGAAAACTGGTCGGGGTATACGATTTTTGCAAAATGTTCGATTTTTTTCGAATTTCAAAAAATCATATCTCCAAAACTAAAAGAGATAATTCAAAACGGGAGCCAGATTATTGATGCGCGTGGTTTGGAGCGTCAAATATCCGAAAATAAAGCGATTCTATTTTTTTAAGTTTTGCAATTTGTTCGAAAAATTTCGTAAGGGGGTACCAAAGGAAAATATCAGAAAAGTGAAAGACACTTAATTTCTATGAAAGTTAGCCACAAGATGAAGAAAATTACGGGGAATCGAATGGCGCAAAGCGCAGTTTGATATCTCGAACGGTTTTCTAGATATTCGCAGAAAACTGATCGGAGAATGCGATTTTTGCAAAATGTTCGGTTTTCTTCGATTTTGAAAAAATCATATCTCGAAAACTAAAAGAGATAATTCAAAACGGGTGCCAGATTATTGATGCGCGTGGTTTGGAGCGTCAAATATCCGAAAATGAAGCGATTCTATTTTTTAAAGTTTTGCAATTTGTTCGAAAAATTTCCTAAGGGGGTACCATAGGAAAATATCAGAAAAGTGAAAGCCACTCAATTTATATGAAAGTAAGCCACAAGATGAGGAAAATTACGGGGAATCGAATGGCGCAAAGCGCAGTTTGATATCTCGAACGGTTTTCTAGATATTCGCAGAAAACTGATCGGAGAATGCGATTTTTGCAAAATGTTCCATTTTCTTCGAATTTCAAAAAATCATATCTCCAAAACTAAAAGAGATAAATCAAAACGGGAGCCACATTATTGATGCGCGTGGTTTGGAGCGTCAAATATCCGAAAATGAAGCGATTCTATTTTTTAAAGTTTTGCAATTTGTTCGAAAAATTTCGTAAGGGGGTACCAAAGGAAAATATCAGAAAAGTGAAAGACACTTAATTTCTATGAAAGTTAGCCACAAGATGAAGAAAATTACGGGGAATCGAATGGCGCAAAGCGCAGTTTGATATCTCGAACGGTTTTCTAGATATTCGCAGAAAACTGATCGGAGAATGCGATTTTTGCAAAATGTTCGGTTTTCTTCGATTTTGAAAAAATCATATCTCGAAAACTAAAAGAGATAATTCAAAACGGGTGCCAGATTATTGATGCGCGTGGTTTGGAGCGTCAAATATCCGAAAATGAAGCGATTCTATTTTTTAAAGTTTTGCAATTTGTTCGAAAAATTTCCTAAGGGGGTACCATAGGAAAATATCAGAAAAGTGAAAGCCACTCAATTTCTATGAAAGTAAGCCACAAGATGAGGAAAATTACGGGGAATCGAATGGCGCAAAGCGCAGTTTGATATCTCGAACGGTTTTCTAGATATTCGCAGAAAACTGATCGGAGAATGCGATTTTTGCAAAATGTTCCATTTTCTTCGAATTTCAAAAAATCATATCTCCAAAACTAAAAGAGATAAATCAAAACGGGAGCCACATTATTGATGCGCGTGGTTTGGAGCGTCAAATATCCGAAAATGAAGCGATTCTAATTTTTAAAGTTTTGCAATTTGTTCGAAAAATTTCCTAAGGGGGTACCATAGGAAAATATCAGAAAAGTGAAAGCCACTCAATTTCTATGAAAGTAAGCCACAAGATGGAGAAAATTACGGGGAATCGAATGGCGCAAAGCGCAGTTTGATATCTCGAACGGTTTTCTAGATATTCGCAGAAAACTGGTCGGGGAATGCGATTTTTGCAAAATGTTCGATTTTTTTCGAATTTTAAAAAATCATATCTCCAAAACTAAAAGAGATAATTCAAAACGGGAGCCAGATTATTGATGCGCGTGGTTTGGAGCGTCAAATATCCGAAAATAAAGCGATTCTATTTTTTTAAGTTTTGCTATTTGTTCGAAATATTTCGTAAGGGGGTACCAAAGGAAAATATCAGAAAAGTGAAAGACACTTAATTTCTATGAAAGTTAGCCACAAGATGAAGAAAATTACGGGGAATCGAATGGCGCAAAGCGCAGTTTGATATCTCGAACGGTTTTCTAGATATTCGCAGAAAACTGATCGGAGAATGCGATTTTTGCAAAATGTTCGGTTTTCTTCGATTTTGAAAAAATCATATCTCGAAAACTAAAAGAGATAATTCAAAACGGGTGCCAGATTATTGATGCGCGTGGTTTGGAGCGTCAAATATCCGAAAATGAAGCGATTCTATTTTTTAAAGTTTTGCAATTTGTTCGAAAAATTTCCTAAGGGGGTACCATAGGAAAATATCAGAAAAGTGAAAGCCACTCAATTTCTATGAAAGTAAGCCACAAGATGAGGAAAATTACGGGGAATCGAATGGCGCAAAGCGCAGTTTGATATCTCGAACGGTTTTCTAGATATTCGCAGAAAACTGATCGGAGAATGCGATTTTTGCAAAATGTTCCATTTTCTTCGAATTTCAAAAAATCATATCTCCAAAACTAAAAGAGATAAATCAAAACGGGAGCCTCATTATTGATGCGCGTGGTTTGGAGCGTCAAATATCCGAAAATGAAGCGATTCTATTTTTTAAAGTTTTGCAATTTGTTCGAAAAATTTCGTAAGGGGGTACCAAAGGAAAATATCAGAAAAGTGAAAGACACTTAATTTCTATGAAAGTTAGCCACAAGATGAAGAAAATTACGGGGAATCGAATGGCGCAAAGCGCAGTTTGATATCTCGAACGGTTTTCTAGATATTCGCAGAAAACTGATCGGAGAATGCGATTTTTGCAAAATGTTCGGTTTTCTTCGATTTTGAAAAAATCATATCTCGAAAACTAAAAGAGATAATTCAAAACGGGTGCCAGATTATTGATGCGCGTGGTTTGGAGCGTCAAATATCCGAAAATGAAGCGATTCTATTTTTTAAAGTTTTGCAATTTGTTCGAAAAATTTCCTAAGGGGGTACCATAGGAAAATATCAGAAAAGTGAAAGCCACTCAATTTCTATGAAAGTAAGCCACAAGATGAGGAAAATTACGGGGAATCGAATGGCGCAAAGCGCAGTTTGATATCTCGAACGGTTTTCTAGATATTCGCAGAAAACTGATCGGAGAATGCGATTTTTGCAAAATGTTCCATTTTCTTCGAATTTCAAAAAATCATATCTCCAAAACTAAAAGAGATAAATCAAAACGGGAGCCACATTATTGATGCGCGTGGTTTGGAGCGTCAAATATCCGAAAATGAAGCGATTCTATTTTTTAAAGTTTTGCAATTTGTTCGAAAAATTTCCTAAGGGGGTACCATAGGAAAATATCAGAAAAGTGAAAGCCACTCAATTTCTATGAAAGTAAGCCACAAGATGGAGAAAATTACGGGGAATCGAATGGCGCAAAGCGCAGTTTGATATCTCGAACGGTTTTCTAGATATTCGCAGAAAACTGGTCGGGGAATGCGATTTTTGCAAAATGTTCGATTTTCTTGGATTTTCAAAAAATCATAACTCGAAAACTAATAGAGATAATTCAAAACGGGTGCCAGATTATTGATGCGCGAGGTTTGGAGCGTCAAATATCCGAAAATGATGCGATTCTATTATTTAAAGTTTTGCAATTTGTTCGAAAAATTTCCTAAGGGGGTACCATAGGAAAATGTCAGAAAAGTGAAAGCCACTCAATTTCTATGAAAGTAAGCCACAAGATGGAGAAAATTACGGGGAATCGAATGGCCCAAAGCGCAGTTTGATATCTCGAACGGTTTTCTAGATATTCGCAGAAAACTGGTCGGGGAATGCGAATTTTGCAAAATGTTCGATTTTCTTCGATTTTCAAAAAATCATATCTCGAAAACTAATAGAGATAATTCAAAACGGGTGCCAGATTATTGATGCGCGAGGTTTGGAGCGTCAAATATCCGAAAATGAAGCGATTCTATTTTTTAAAGTTTTGCAATTTGTTCGAAAAATTTCCTAAGGGGGTACCATAGGAAAATATCAGAAAAGTGAAAGCCACTCAATTTCTATGAACGTAAGCCACAAAATTGAGAAAATTACGGGGAATCGAATGGCGCAAAGCGCAGTTTGACATCTCGAACGGTTTTCTAGATATTCGCAGAAAACTGGTCGGGAATGCGATTTTTGCAAAATGTTCGATTTTCTTCGATTTTCAAAAAATGATATCTCGAAAACTAATAGAGATAATTCAAAACGGGTGCCAGATTATTGATGCGCGAGGTTTGGAGCGTCAAATATCCGAAAATGAAGCGATTCTATTTTTTAAAGTTTTGCAATTTGTTCGAAAAATTTCCTAAGGGGGTACCATAGTAAAATATCAGAAAAGTGAAAGCCACTCAATTTCTATGAAAGTAAGCCACAAGATGGAGAAAATTACGGGGAATCGAATGGCGCAAAGCGCAGTTTGATATCTCGAACGGTTTTCTAGATATTCGCAGAAAACTGGTCGGGGAATACGATTTTTGCAAAATGTTCGATTTTTTTCGAATTTCAAAAAATCATATCTCCAAAACTAAAAGAGATAATTCAAAACGGGAGCCAGATTATTGATGCGCGTGGTTTGGAGCGTCAAATATCCGAAAATAAAGCGATTCTATTTTTTTAAGTTTTGCAATTTGTTCGAAAAATTTCGTAAGGGGGTACCATAGGAAAATGTCAGAAAAGTGAAAGCCACTCAATTTCTATGAAAGTAAGCCACAAGATGGAGAAAATTACGGGGAATCGAATGGCGCAAAGCGCAGTTTGATATCTCGAACAGTTTTCTAGATATTCGCAGAAAACTGGTCGGGGAATACGATTTTTGCAAAATGATCGATTTTTTTCGAATTTCAAAAAATCATATCTCCAAAACTAAAAGAGATAATTCAAAACGGGAGCCAGATTATTGATGCGCGTGGTTTGGAGCGTCAAATATCCGAAAATGAAGCGATTCTATTTTTTTAAGTTTTGCAATTTGTTCGAAAAATTTCGTAAGGGGGTACCAAAGGAAAATATCAGAAAAGTGAAAGACACTTAATTTCTATGAAAGTATTCCACAAGATGAGGAAAATTACGGGGAATTGAATGGCGCAAAGCGCAGTTTGATATCTCGAACGGTTTTCTAGATATTCGCAGAAAACTGATCGGAGAATGCGATTTTTTGCAAAATGTTCCATTTTCTTCGATTTTCAAAAAATCATATCTCCAAAACTAAAAGAGATAATTCAAAACGGGAGCCAGATTATTGATGCGCGTGGGTTGGAGCGTCAAATATCCGAAAATGAAGCGATTCTATTTTTAAAGTTTTGCAATTTGTTCGAAAAATTTCCTAAGGGGGTACCATAGGAAAATATCAGAAAAGTGAAAACCACTCAATTTCTATGAAAGTAAGCCACAAGATGAGGAAAATTACGGGGAATCGAATGGCGCAAAGCGCAGTTTGATATCTCGAACGGTTTTCTAGATATTCGCAGAAAACTGGTCGGGGAAGGCGATTTTTGCAAAATGTTCGATTTTCTTCGATTTTCAAAAAATCATATCTCGAAAACTAATAGAGATAATTCAATACGGGTGCCAGATTATTGATGCGCGAGGTTTGGAGCGTCAAATATCCGAAAATGAAGCGATTCTATTTTTTAAAGTTTTGCAATTTGTTCGAAAAATTTCGTAAGGGGGTACCAAAGGAAAATATCAGAAAAGTGAAAGACACTTAATTTCTATGAAAGTTAGCCACAAGATGGAGAAAATTACGGGGAATCGAATGGCGCAAAGCGCAGTTTGATATCTCGAACGGTTTTCTAGATATTCGCAGAAAACTGATCGGAGAATGCGATTTTTGCAAAATGTTCGGTTTTCTTCGATTTTGAAAAAATCATATCTCGAAAGCTAAAAGAGATAATTCAAAACGGGTGCCAGATTATTGATGCGCGTGGTTTGGAGCGTCAAATATCCGAAAATGAAGCGATTCTATTTTTTAAAGTTTTGCAATTTGTTCGAAAAATTTCCTAAGGGGGTACCATAGGAAAATATCAGAAAAGTGAAAGCCACTCAATTTCTATGAAAGTAAGCCACAAGATGAGGAAAATTACGGGGAATCGAATGGCGCAAAGCGCAGTTTGATATCTCGAACGGTTTTCTAGATATTCGCAGAAAACTGATCGGAGAATACGATTTTTGCAAAATGTTCCATTTTCTTCGAATTTCAAAAAATCATATCTCCAAAACTAAAAGAGATAAATCAAAACGGGAGCCAGATTATTGATGCGCATGGTTTGGAGCGTCAAATATCCGAAAATGAAGCGATTCTATTTTTTAAAGTTTTGCAATTTGTTTGAAAAATTTCATTAAGGGGGTACCATAGGAAAATATCAGAAAGGTGAAAGCCACTCAATTTCTATGAAAGTAAGCCACAAGATGAGGAAAATTACGGGGAATCGAATAGCGCAAAGCGCAGTTTGATATTTCGAACGGTTTTCTGGATATTCGCAGAAAACTGGTCGGGGAATGCGATTTTTGCAAAATGTTCCATTTTCTTCGAATTTCAAAAAATCATATCTCCAAAACGAAAAGAGATAAATCAAAACGGGAGCCAGATTATTGATGCGCATGGTTTGGAGCGTCAAATATCCGAAAATGAAGCGATTCTATTTTTTAAAGTTTTGCAATTTGTTCGAAAAATTTCCTAAGGGGGTACCATAGTAAAATATCAGAAAAGTGAAAGCCACTCAATTTCTATGAAAGTAAGCCACAAGATGGAGAAAATTACGGGGAATCGAATGGCGCAAAGCGCAGTTTGATATCTCGAACGGTTTTCTAGATATTCGCAGAAAACTGGTCGGGGAATACGATTTTTGCAAAATGTTCGATTTTTTTCGAATTTCAAAAAATCATATCTCCAAAACTAAAAGAGATAATTCAAAACGGGAGCCAGATTATTGATGCGCGTGGTTTGGAGCGTCAAATATCCGAAAATAAAGCGATTCTATTTTTTTAAGTTTTGCAATTTGTTCGAAAAATTTCGTAAGGGGGTACCATAGGAAAATGTCAGAAAAGTGAAAGCCACTCAATTTCTATGAAAGTAAGCCACAAGATGGAGAAAATTACGGGGAATCGAATGGCGCAAAGCGCAGTTTGATATCTCGAACAGTTTTCTAGATATTCGCAGAAAACTGGTCGGGGAATACGATTTTTGCAAAATGATCGATTTTTTTTCGAATTTCAAAAAATCATATCTCCAAAACTAAAAGAGATAATTCAAAACGGGAGCCAGATTATTGATACGCGTGGTTTGGAGCGTCAAATATCCGAAAATGAAGCGATTCTATTTTTTTAAGTTTTGCAATTTGTTCGAAAAATTTCGTAAGGGGGTACCAAAGGAAAATATCAGAAAAGTGAAAGACACTTAATTTCTATGAAAGTATTCCACAAGATGAGGAAAATTACGGGGAATTGAATGGCGCAAAGCGCAGTTTGATATCTCGAACGGTTTTCTAGATATTCGCAGAAAACTGATCGGAGAATGCGATTTTTGCAAAATGTTCCATTTTCTTCGATTTTCAAAAAATCATATCTCCAAAACTAAAAGAGATAATTCAAAACGGGAGCCAGATTATTGATGCGCGTGGGTTGGAGCGTCAAATATCCGAAAATGAAGCGATTCTATTTTTAAAGTTTTGCAATTTGTTCGAAAAATTTCCTAAGGGGGTACCATAGGAAAATATCAGAAAAGTGAAAACCACTCAATTTCTATGAAAGTAAGCCACAAGATGAGGAAAATTACGGGGAATCGAATGGCGCAAAGCGCAGTTTGATATCTCGAACGGTTTTCTAGATATTCGCAGAAAACTGGTCGGGGAAGGCGATTTTTGCAAAATGTTCGATTTTCTTCGATTTTCAAAAAATCATATCTCGAAAACTAATAGAGATAATTCAATACGGGTGCCAGATTATTGATGCGCGAGGTTTGGAGCGTCAAATATCCGAAAATGAAGCGATTCTATTTTTTTAAAGTTTTGCAATTTGTTCGAAAAATTTCGTAAGGGGGTACCAAAGGAAAATATCAGAAAAGTGAAAGACACTTAATTTCTATGAAAGTTAGCCACAAGATGGAGAAAATTACGGGGAATCGAATGGCGCAAAGCGCAGTTTGATATCTCGAACGGTTTTCTAGATATTCGCAGAAAACTGATCGGAGAATGCGATTTTTGCAAAATGTTCGGTTTTCTTCGATTTTGAAAAAATCATATCTCGAAAGCTAAAAGAGATAATTCAAAACGGGTGCCAGATTATTGATGCGCGTGGTTTGGAGCGTCAAATATCCGAAAATGAAGCGATTCTATTTTTTAAAGTTTTGCAATTTGTTCGAAAAATTTCCTAAGGGGGTACCATAGGAAAATATCAGAAAAGTGAAAGCCACTCAATTTCTATGAAAGTAAGCCACAAGATGAGGAAAATTACGGGGAATCGAATGGCGCAAAGCGCAGTTTGATATCTCGAACGGTTTTCTAGATATTCGCAGAAAACTGATCGGAGAATACGATTTTTGCAAAATGTTCCATTTTCTTCGAATTTCAAAAAATCATATCTCCAAAACTAAAAGAGATAAATCAAAACGGGAGCCAGATTATTGATGCGCATGGTTTGGAGCGTCAAATATCCGAAAATGAAGCGATTCTATTTTTTAAAGTTTTGCAATTTGTTTGAAAAATTTCATTAAGGGGGTACCATAGGAAAATATCAGAAAGGTGAAAGCCACTCAATTTCTATGAAAGTAAGCCACAAGATGAGGAAAATTACGGGGAATCGAATAGCGCAAAGCGCAGTTTGATATTTCGAACGGTTTTCTGGATATTCGCAGAAAACTGGTCGGGGAATGCGATTTTTGCAAAATGTTCGATTTTCTTCGATTTTCAAAAAATCATAACTCGAAAACTAATAGAGATAATTCAAAACGGGTGCCAGATTATTGATGCGCGTGGTTTGGAGCGTCAAATATCCGAAAATGAAGCGATTTTATTTTTTAAAGTTTTGCAATTTGTTCGAAAAATTTCCTAAGGGGGTACCATAGGAAAATATCAGAAAAGTGAAAGCCACTCAATTTCTATGAAAGTAAGCCACAAGATGGAGAAAATTACGGGGAATCGAATGGCGCAAAGCGCTGTTTGCTATCTCGAACGGTTTTCTAGATATTCGCAGAAAACTGGTCGGGGAATACGATTTTTGCAAAATGTTCGATTTTTTTCGAATTTCAAAAAATCATATCTCCAAAACTAAAAGAGATAATTCAAAACGGGAGCCAGATTATTGATGCGCGTGGTTTGGAGCGTCAAATATCCGAAAATGAAGCGATTCTATTTTTTTAAGTTTTGCAATTTGTTCGAAAAATATCGTAAGGCCAAAGGAAATATCGAAGGCCAAAGGAAAATATCAGAAAAGTGAAAGACACTTAATTTCTATGAAAGTTAGCCACAAGATGGAGAAAATTACGGGGAATCGAATGGCGCAAAGCGCAGTTTGATATCTCGAACGGTTTTCTAGATATTCGCAGAAAACTGATCGGAGAATGCGATTTTTGCAAAATGTTCGGTTTTCTTCGATTTTGAAAAAATCATATCTCGAAAACTAAAAGAGATAATTCAAAACGGGTGCCAGATTATTGATGCGCGTGGTTTGGAGCGTCAAATATCCGAAAATGAAGCGATTCTATTTTTTAAAGTTTTGCAATTTGTTCGAAAAATTTCCTAAGGGGGTACCATAGGAAAATATCAGAAAAGTGAAAGCCACTCAATTTCTATGAAAGTAAGCCACAAGATGAGGAAAATAACGGGGGAATCGAATGGCGCAAAGCGCAGTTTGATATCTCGAACGGTTTTCTAGATATTCGCAGAAAACTGATCGGAGAATACGATTTTTGCAAAATGTTCCATTTTCTTCGAATTTCAAAAAATCATATCTCCAAAACTAAAAGAGATAAATCAAAACGGGAGCCAGATTATTGATGCGCATGATTTGGAGCGTCAAATATCCGAAAATGAAGCGATTCTATTTTTTAAAGTTTTGCAATTTGTTCGAAAAATTTCCTAAGGGGGTACCATAGGAAAATATCAGAAAAGTGAAAGCCACTCAATTTCTATGAAAGTAAGCCACAAGATGAGGAAAATAACGGGGAATCGAATGGCGCAAAGCGCAGTTTGATATCTCGAACGGTTTTCTAGATATTCGCAGAAAACTGATCGGAGAATACGATTTTTGCAAAATGTTCCATTTTCTTCGAATTTCAAAAAATCATATCTCCAAAACTAAAAGAGATAAATCAAAACGGGAGCCAGATTATTGATGCGCATGGTTTGGAGCGTCAAATATCCGAAAATGAAGCGATTCTATTTTTTAAAGTTTTGCAATTTGTTCGAAAAATTTCCTAAGGGGGTACCATAGGAAAATATCAGAAAAGTGAAAGCCACTCAATTTCTATGAAAGTAAGCCACAAGATGGAGAAAATTACGGGGAATCGAATGGCCCAAAGCGCAGTTTGATATCTCGAACGGTTTTCTAGATATTCGCAGAAAACTGGTCGGGGAATGCGATTTTTGCAAAATGTTCGATTTTCTTCGATTTTCAAAAAATCATATCTCGAAAACTAATAGAGATAATTCAAAACGGGTGCCAGATTATTGATGCGCGAGGTTTGGGGCGTCAAATATCCGAAAATGAAGCGATTCTATTTTTTAAAGTTTTGCAATTGGTTCGAAAAATTTCCTAAGGGGGTACCAT
>JARFXV010002245.1:0-66586 GCA_031761425.1 Cosmopolites sordidus
TAGACACGGAAAACATCCTAAAATAGATAAAACTGTTAAAGAGAGCATAATAAACCACATTAAAAGTATCTCCAAGATAGAAAGCTATTATACCCGTTCCCCACTCGATAAAGGATTTATAGATGGAGGCAAAACAATGTTTGATTTGCATAGGTATTATGTAGAAGACTGCAAAGTCAATAAAAGTCTAATACAAATTACGATAAGTATAACTAATTACAAAAATTTTTAATAAAAAATTCAATCTATCCTTTTTTTTATTGCTAAGAATGATCAATGTAATTATTGTATTGCATTTGAACAGTTTGGCGAAGACAAAAATACTCTCCAAACTGAAGAATATAATATCTGTCACAAAGAAAAATAATTGGCAAGGGAAGAAAAAGAACACGATAAAAATTTGGATAAAATTGTGGCTGTGTATGATCTCCAGGTAACTTTTCCCTGTCCATATGAAAATATCTCCAACTTTCATTATGCCTCGAATCTTAATATATTCAATTTTACAGTTTTAATTTAAAGGATAAAAACGTAATGTCTGGCATGAAGACGTATGACAGGGAGGTGCTAATTAAATTTCTACTAACGTCTTGAAATATTTAGAGGACATCAACAATAAGGCTGAAACAAAAGGTACGGATGTCGATGTTGTCTTTTATTCCGATGATTGTGCAGGACAACTTTATATTATTTCTAAATTTAAAAATATAAAGACCATTACACACAAATATCTGATTTTAAGACTAGCCAAAATAAGGGGGACAATGTAATCTGCAATCGAAAAACGAATAAAAAGAAATTTAAACTCTGGATCCGTTTATATCCCTGAACAATGTTATAGTCTAATTCGAACGTTCAAAAAAACAGGAGATCCGTAAAAGTGAGTAAAATGTTCTATTCAGATTTGTTTAGCTCAAAAATTTTGTTTCAGAAATGGGATATAATAATTTAAATAAAAATTCTTCAGACCGAGTCCCTTTCAATATTTTTGTTATAAAGGTCTTTATAGTAACACTAATTTACTTTCTCAAAAATATATTTTGATTACTATTAAAATGTGTAAAATTTACAATTCATGTTTGACAGCCTTATTATTGTCTTCAAAATATTTCAAAAACCCTATTTTTTTTCTACTGTTTGTACTTTTTATGTATACTGGTACTATAAGTTTTTTAAAAAGCTTCATTAACAAGGCTGTTTGATTAACCTTTTATCACATGTTTTTGTTTTTTTGAGTGTTTTTTTGACATTTTACCGTAAATAAATGAAATAAAATGTAATAAAAATTTCTTGAATGTCTGAATAAAGTAATACATAACTTATGTTACTTAATAGAACTACGATATGTAATAAAGAAGGACACTATATTATTATAAACTTTTATGTTATCCCTTCTGAAAATTAAATTTTTTGAATTGTTTTGACAGTTGTCCTACTTGAGCGATATATACCATTTACTACTTAAAAAGCACGTCAACTTAATAATGCAATAACAGATAATGGTCAGCAATACCCATGTTCAAGTTTTACACTGGCAATATAATTTAGGAAGGATGAACCATTCAAAACTACCTGGTCATTTAACAGAATAGCCATTTTTTTCTTTTATTAATTACTAAGCTCTGTAAGATATTTAGTTTTTTATATTTATTTACATTATATAAAATTAGTTAAAAGTCTGATTTTCTAAAATGAAATGCCTTTAATAAAATGTTCTTTAATATTACTTCTGTTATGTTCGTTGAGGTTAATAGAAAAATATTTTCTACGCATATATCGGAGGGCAACGTCTAATAGGAATATCGTTATTAAACTTATATTGTCCTCCTAGACGTTGAAAAAATGGATTTACCCACTATCATACTTTATGGTGCCTATTATTAGGTTTAAGGACAGCTTAGATTGTAATTACTTTTCTTACTGTTAGTTCAAACATAGTTTGAATTTGAAAAGGTACTGTATGTCGAAACAATTCTTCTACATACAATCTTAAATATAGTAGAAATTTTATATATTAATATTTGCTTATTTATTTAAAATAAGTTTCCATCGAGTATCGGCTACCTCATTAATTTAAATAATGAATAATATAGTTAATTTATTATTGAAGCTTTAACAAGCAGTTTAGCTTTTTATTATTTAAGCTACAGTTAAAAACTAAGATTTGCTCACAAAATATCTGGTATTTAAAGAAGTGTTACCAATCAAATGTTTATTCAAAATGCATGTGTCTGAAAACTAACAACAGAACAGAGTCAGCAAAGAAAGGACAACAAAAATATTTGAACAAATGGTTACTTTCCTCTGCCTCCTTTTTCCTGGGCTTTCCTCTGCCACTCGGGTCCAATATACTTAACGATGTCATCAATCCATCGTGCTTTCGGTCTCCTTCGCGGACGTTTGCGATCAAGCGGTATCCACTCCACGATTGCCTTGGTCCATCTGTCGACCCATCGCCTCGCTATATGGCCTGCCCATCTCCATTTCAATTGCTTTACTCTTCCAATGATGTCACAGACTTTTGTTTGTTCCCTAATCCATGCGCAGGACTTTCTATCTCGTCTTGTAATGCCAAGCATACATCTTTCCATTCCCCTCTGTGCCACCCGAAGTTTTTGAATTGATTGCGATGTGAGTGTCCAGCTTTCACTTCCATATGTCATAACGGGTAGAACGCACTGATCGAAGACTTTTCTTTTCAGACAAAGTGGGAGTCAGCTCTTAAACACTATATGTAGCCTACCAAATGCCTGCTAGCCACATTTAACACGCCGCACCACCTCCCGGGCGGTATTCCCCCCCCATTGAAATCCTCTGCCCAAGATATATAAAGCTGTCCACAATCTCTAAATCCCTTCCTAAAACTGAAATTCTTCTGTCCTGAGCGAAGTTATTGAACATAACCTGACTCTTTTTCAGGTTTATTTTCAAGCCAAATGGTTCGCCAGCCCTTTGCAGTTCTTCTATGCGTCTTTGCAGCTCCTCTCGGTCTTGTCTGGGTCTACACTAAATTATATTGAATTCGATATTCTGGATCAACAAGTAAGGTAACACATTACCGACATCATTTACAAACAGTTCATAATACAAAAGAAGAAATTGGTAAACCTCCTATCCATGAAAAAAACCAACAGAATTAAATCTATTATAAATCACAGCAAACACCAATTTTTCGAGAGATTCGTCAACCTTACAGATTGCAATTTTACTACTGAAGAATTTAAGTTACTTTGTAAAGGTTTCCTATATAACATAAAGCCCAAACGTAATGAACGTAATAGAGAACACCTTGGAGTGGATTGCGAACTCCTATCAAATTCAGACACATCACAAAACACCTAGTGGCTCACTGAATCAAAAGTCTTTGACTGAGTCAAAAATCAGAAGCCAAGGGAAAAAATCAGATCAAAGAATACTATATAGCGAAAAGGAGTAATAAATAAGAAATTCAAAGAAAACATCATAACAGCGGATAAGGGTAAGTTCATTGTTACGATGTCTAGAGATAATTATATATTAAAAACAAATATTTTTTTAAAATCTGGGAAATTAAAAAAAATAATTCTCATCCTACGAATACCTTTCAAAAAAGAATAAAACAAATAATAAACATTCGTCTGTTTTTAATGATTACGAGAAACAACAATTAATAATGATGAATCCTAGGGCACCAAAATTACACTAGCTTATAAAATTACATATAGCTAATTACCCAATTAAACCAATATTTTCATTTGTTACAGCTCCTTTAATCAAGTTAACAAATACGCTTATTAAAATCATTTTACAATATACACATTTTAAATCAAAATAGGCCGTTCTAAATACCTATGATCTTATCAATAAAATAAAAGAGACCAATTTACCTAAAAAATCCAAACTAATTTCTTTCGATCTACAAAATTTATTCCCAACGAACGTAGTAATATAATTAGTTGACAAATTACTTCTTAAAAATAAAACTAATTTAATTATGGAACAAGAAATTTTTGAGCTGCTGTCAATTACTTTGGATCAGAATTATTTTGAACATGATAATTCATTTTATGTTTCGAATGACGGTTTGATAATGGGGAACTCTTTAAGTCCTTTACTGGCTAAAATTGTTATGGACAACTTAGAAAATAAGATAAATCAACATCAGTTGTTTAAATCATCAGTTTACTGGTACAGATATGTTGATGATATTCTAATTTGTTTTACAGGTTCTGATAGAAAATTAAATCAATCCTTAACTTATATAAATTATTTACAAAAGAACATTAAATTCATAGTTGAAGAAGAGCAACATAATAATATTAACTTTTTATAGTTAACAATTACTGGAAAAGACAATAAACATGATTTTGCAATTTTTACACAATACACCTTGTTATCATTATTCAACAAAAAAATAAACAATTGAATATCATCAAACAGATATATGTAAATATCGGATACGACCGGATCCGACAAATAGTTAATAAATTTACTGATTAAAAAAGTAGAAATAAAAAAAAGATTTTTTCAAGATTGCAGCGTACAAAACAATTACATACACAGGAAAAGTGATGAAATTAGTTTCTAAACATTTATCCAAAACATTTATCCAAAACGATATAAATATTGTTTTCAAAACAAACAATAGTCTTAAATGCCTCATTAAAAACAATTAAAGTCAAGCAAATAAACTCTATAAATCAAAAATGTATTTGAGTGCGGGTCGTGTCCAAAAGTTTATGTTGGACAAACACGAAGATATTTCTCTACTAGGCTCAATAAACATAAAAGAAGTTATACTAAACAACAAAATAATTATCTAATTATGCTAACCACTTTATGTTAGAAAATCATACTTTTAATGATAATTGTAAAATGTTACATAATGAAACAGTCTAAAAAATTAAATCTTTTATAGACCCTAGAAATTAATAAAATGAAAATATTTTTTGGATATTTGGCTAAATGACCAGCTAAACTTAAATGGTTCGCCGTTATTAAAATTATTAAGTGCACAAGTTACCAGTTACCAGTATTGAGCATTTGTGTATTATGTATTGGGAAAAAAGAAAGAAAAAAGGAATAATAATGGAGATAGATTCATAAAATTGTGTATAAAAGCTAATTCGGTAATAACGAACACAAAATTCAGACAAACAGATACATGAATACATGAAGGAGGAGCTAAATAGGGGCGAAAAATCCGAGAATTTTATTTTTTTTGATAAGCAGGAATAAATTCAAAAAGGTAAGTGACGTGAAAGTCACAAGACAAGCAGAGAATGTAAGTGATTATTATTTACTGAAAATGTACATGAAGAAAGCAAATAAAGGAACACTAGATAAAAGACAGAAAAACATTAAGAAACAAGTAAAATGTTAGAAACTCAGAGAAATTCGAAACAAAAAGAAGTTTTAGGAAGTACTAGCCAGGAAAGTTAATGAAAATAAAGTTACATAAAGTTAAGTTACAGTTTTCACCACCAAAGTTACCGATCGTTAAAAAAAATGTTTATTGTTTTCTAAAATGGTATTAACTCTTCAAGGTATAAATAGCTCGAAATATAATAGACTAAAATTAGATTAAAGAATGCTCACCAAGAAACTATCAATATGCATTTGTTTTTTAAATGTTTATTACGGAAATGTATATGTTGTTTAATTGATTATTTTAAAACAAAATAAAGAAGGAAGATACTTAAGAGTTAGAGATAGTTAGAGTGAATGAATTGAAATGAAGGTGGGCATGTCATACAGCGAGGTGATGTGATGACAGATGGGCCAAAACAATTCTGGATCGAAGATCGAAAGCAGGATGGACTGACGACTTCATCAGATATATTGGACCCGAATGAGAAAGGGAAGATCAGGACCGCACCGTAGGTTGGAAACATGCTGGAGAAGCCTTTATTCTGCAAGGCTGAGTGATGATAAGTTAGAGTAAAATGTTACCATAACACTGTTCTTAATTTCAGACCCATTACTTCTTTAGGAAATCAAATGATCCTCTAATCATAAAGCCATCTTTTCAGATCATTTCTTAACCCAGCTATGCCTGTCATCCTACATTCCTACAATGGTTTAAACAGCCTGCCAAAAATTTCCTACTATGCATGGGTGGAGCCACAACATAAAAATCAGCTGTGTGGGAGCCTGTAGTAAACGTCCGCAAACGTAGTTTTACAATAGTGCACCATTGTGTTGTAAAAGTTATTTGTTTATATTACGAAAAATGGACCACGGTAGCGTGAATTTTGTTGGGTAAATAATTAGTTACTAAATGTTATTTCACAAATGTTATTATAAGTGTTTTGGGATGTTGGAGGTTAAAAATAATCACTTGTGATATTAGGTTATGTTTTATTTTGATACAGGGTTATTTATAAAAGTAAATATGAAGTTATTCTGTATGTAGGACGCTAGTCATATAAGGTATGGTGATTCTAACTTTTTTTTGAAAATGTTTGAATTTGTTAAACATTTTAGGGGCCTCGCGTTGAACGAAGCCTTAACTTTGGCCTACGATGGTGATTCCCAGAGGCTGGAATGGATATTTATATGCTTCCGCCCGAAAATGGATCTGGCATATTACCAATGAGGATTTAGGCGATGAGAAGAATTTAGCAATTGATAATTTACCAGCTAATCAACTAAGAGCACATAGTGAAATACATTTTAATAATATAGCTAATTCCTCAGCTAATTCTGACTCTGATGATGAGAAGTATCCGATGTCACTTTCCAAATTGGCGAAACGTCTATCTGAGAAAAGTAACCAAATTCTCAAACGCAAGAAAACTGACTTTAAATGGATAAAAAAAAATATTTTGAAGTTATTGGTTCCGACGATGAATGGAAATCCGATGTTTCTGAAGTGATAGCCAAGAAACGTCCTGTTGAATTATTTCAGAACTTTTTGATTGACGACTTTATTGAACTTGTAGCGTTCACAAATTCTTGATCGCTACAGGTAACAATCGTAAATTGTTGATCACCACTGGTAGGTTTATTTCGGACAAATTCTTAACTGAAAGAGCTCCGGTATCGTTTGGACAAGACAAGACAGTCTAACTCCAAATCTCCAGGTGAGCGGACGTTTTCGCGCCTTACCCTTCCGACCGAGGTACGTAGGTTTGCTGTCCAAGTCACGCTTGGGTTGATTTTTCTGATATTCTTATAGAGAGTTTTACGACCCGGCAGCAGAGAATCCGATCAACAGACACCAGGCCATTGAGCGACCACCTATTACAGAGCCCGACCATCGTGGAAACCTTACACCTTTTTGAGGCCACATGGCACAGTAACCGGTTGGTCAGATCGAGATTATTTCGGGACCCCCGCATAGGGATACCGGACTGCCCGCAGTCGTACTCAGTGTTTTTGGACACCCAGTACCGGATAGGCAAGGATAGACAACATCAGGAAATAAGGCCAGATAAACACTTTTTTTATTATATTTTCATGTACCGTTAAGGATTGCAGTTACCATTAATTTTTCACAAATACATTTTTACCATAATTTCTTATACTGATAATGGTCACGTTATCACCTTATATTTTGTAATATATATTTGCCGTCTGACCATTCTCGGTTACCCTAACGTTATATATTTATCTTTTTACTATTGTCAGAATAGAGGAAATAACCTCTAATTTGTAAGTATAGGGAGCTGGTGTAATTCGGAGCTGTTTATTTGATTTTTGATTTCTTTCACGGTAAGGTTTGGAGAACCACCTTCCCTAAACCTTCCCGTGCCTTTTGTTTGATAGTTTTAGTTATTCCTTTTTTTTCTATATTCTATATTTTTTATTTTGTTTCAAAAGAGTTTTCAAGGACAGTTTGATGCTAGCGTTTTAAGCACAATCTCAGAAAAGAAAGCACAAGTACATGAGAATTGTAAATTTGTTAATGAATAGAAACATTAGAAGTCAAGAAAATTGCTAGTTAAGACGCAAACGCATTTCCAAATTTTTTTTTCAAAAAAAAAAATCATCGCGCTAGCGAAGGACATTCCTTAGATGTACCGAAGAATGATACAGTAGTTTGGAAATTTTAAATGTCAAGGTCAAATTAAAATAACTAAATATCCGAAATAAATATATTTGCGAGAAGAAAGGAATTTTCTTATCAGTTCGTTAACATTTTTTTGAGAAAACAAAATTCGTCTTCGATAGCGTTCTTTCTATTTTATTTTACAGTTTTATTTTATATTTTTATTTTTGAATAATGTAGAATGACCTTGTATATTTGCAATTTATGAGTTAATATAGAGTTAATCTATTTTCTATTACGGTATAGTATCTGGGATACCGGGAGAGTTAGTTTAGTTTTTCTGAATTTAATACCGGGTCTTTTTAGAAAGATTTGGGAATGTAAAAATTTTTTGGTAAACGTGATCTTACTCTTACATGTTGTTTTTTGATCTGGTTTCTTACATTTTATTGAATCATAATGGCTGACGAAAGATTCCAAGTTAATCATTTATTAGACTATGAACTGGATTACGAGTTGAGAATTCGTTCGTTTCTTACAGATAGAAATGTTAGTGAAAAACGAAAAATATTAACAAAACTCTTAAAAAAGAATCCCCAAATCCAGGTTGTTTGGTTAGGTTAGAAACCTATAATGTTGATTTTTGAATCGAACAGTCGGAAATCCTGAAAAGTACCGCCTCAATAGTAAATTTAATAGCAGATTTTGAAGGAACCGTCACTGATAGTGTATGTTTGCGTGCTAGGTCTAGGCTTGCCCATCTGTCCGCTAGGATTCAGAGAATTATAGTACCGGAGGATGACAAGGAAAACGTAGCCGTGTTTAAGAACGAATCTTACGCGAGTTGTATTAAGTTAGAGTCAGATCTAGACAACAAGTTGTTAGAGGATCCTGACGCTACAGGTACCATAGGCAACGTAAACCAAATCCTGCCTCCTGTAATTCATGTCAGTCCAGTCGTTAACTGTTCTGCTGGCAAACCGTCGGTCTCGACTTGGGGTGTTATGTTTAATGGAGATTCGAAAAATGTTTTTAGTTTCTTGGAGCGAGTTTCGACGCGAGTTGGCGACGCTTTTGTGTGGTTCCGAAGTGTTAGGGGTGTTGTGTCAGATTGGTCAGGTCTTGTTTCAAGGTTGACGAGAGATTTTTTGTCTCCTCATGCAGACGATGATGTCTGGGAACAAATTTTTTGCAGAGGAAACAGAGACGTGCAGAAGCAGTTATTATTTATGTGGCTCAGATGGAGAATTTGTTCTCTCGGTTGTCCGTGACCCCTGCTGAAGTTACCAGAGGCAAGTACATCCGGAGGAACTTGTTGCCTCAATATGTGGCACAGTTGGCGTTTACACGATACTGTTACTGTATCCGAACTATCTGCTTTGTGTAGGAAGTTGGATGATGTTCTAACCTCTACTTCTAGAAAACCCCCTCAGTTGTTTGCTTTCGATGACCCTCATAAGAGTGGCTGGTCACGTCGGGATAAGAGAGAGAGAGTGCTGGTGGTTCTAAGGAAGATCCACTTCACCGTGAGTCAAGTTGTTCTAGTGGTAAGGATGTTTTGGTAAAGATTCTGGGAGACTTCCTGCGGTTGTGTGCAAGGGAGATCAGAAAAATAGCCCTAAACCTAAGGTTGTGTGTTTCAACTGTAAGGGAGTCAATCACACCTTTCGTTCGTTTACCGAGAAGAGAACAGTTTTCTGCTTCCGTTGTGGTGAACCTAAAGTTAAGCTTGGTTCTTGTCCTAAGTGCTTAAAAAACTAGTTAGGCCGTCAGGTATCGCATGCGATCGGTATCCTGATAGAAGGCAAACCGCAAGGTTGCTCGTTAACAGGTCAGGTTGGAACAAATGGTTAGAACACGTATCTAATTTTTATAAGACTTATACCCGTGATTCGGAACTTTTACCATTGTTTCTAAAAAGGGTTAATGACAATCGTCCATATATTTCCGTCAAACTTTATGATTAGAATATCATTGTTTTATTAGATTCTGGAGCTAACACCTCTATAGTTGGTGCTAGCATAGTTAAGATCTTAAAGAGACTCAAGATTAAAATTCGTCAAAGCAATAACTCTAGTGTGTTTACTGCCGATGGAACTCGACAGAAGATTGCTGGTCTTGCAGACCTACCGATTTTTATTAACGATTGTTGTCGAATCATTAAAGTCCATATAGTACCCTCCGTAACACATGCTTTTATTTTTGGTACCGATTTTGCTAGGAGTTTTAATCTAGTAATGAATTTTAAGAATAATCATTGGTCGATTCACAATGATGACTTCGTGCTATGTGCAGTACGAAAAGATTCTGATAACCCTCCAGTATCCAAACTTTTTTCCATTGACGATCTTATCCAAAGGGCGGAGGCTCTAGAACTGTTAGATTCTTTTAGAGAACTTGATAGGAAGGATAGGTTAGGACGGACCGATAAGATTAAACTCTCTATAGATACGGGCGATAACCAACCTTTCAAAAAGAAACCTTATTTACTATCCCCCTATATGCAAGAAATTCTGAATAAAGAGTTAGATTCTACGATCCAGTTGGGCGTAGTCGAGGAATCTCATAGTCCATGGTGCTCTCCAACGCTTTTGGTAAGGAAGCCCACGGGTGAATATAGATTTTGTTTTGATGGAAGATTTTTGAACGCTCTGACGAAACACGATAGTTTTCCATTACCCCACGTAGACAGAATACTGAGTAACTTACGAAATGCCGAATACATTTCCTCCATTGACTTGAGAAAGGCATTTTGGCAAATACCACTTGAATTCTTCGGTTATCGGTCGTGGACAATTTCAGTTTACAGTCGTTCCCTTTGGCTTGTGCAATGCGGCACAAACACAACAGAGGTTGGTTGATTCGATATTTGGACCTAAATACGAACCACATATTTTCTCGTATCTGGATGACATATTGCTATGCTCTCCTACCTGGGAACATCATGTGGCACTTTTAAAGACCGCTAAGAACCTACTTAAGGAAGCTGGTCTTACTGTTCATTTAGAAAAATGCCAATTTTTTAGGACATCTTTAAAGTATTTAGGCTATATAGTCGGTAACAATTCTCTAGCTACTGATCCGTCAAAGGTTGAGTCTATGTCGAACTATCCGCGTCCGCGCACTTCAACCGAGGTGAAACGTTTCATTGCTATGTGTTCATGGTACCGTAGGTTCATTAAGGACTTTTCTTCTCTTGTTAGTCCCTTGAACGACCTTCTTAAAGGCAAGAAGGAAAAACAAGCCATAGAGTGGAATGAGGGAGCGGAGTCTGTATTTTTAGCCATCAAACAGAAACTTATAAGTGCACCAATCTTAGCTCAGCCTGATTTTACTCAGAAATTTTTCGTTCAGTCCGATGCGTCTGATGTCGGCATTGGAGGTATGTTGACTCAGTTTTTAGATGGAGATGAACGAGTAATCGCTTACTCGAGTCGCTTCTTATCTAGAGCGAAGAAGAATTATTCAGTGACGGAGCGTGAATGTTTAGCCGTTATATTCTGTACTGAAAAGTTTAGGCCTTGGATAGAAGGTTCTCATTTTACGGTCATCACTGATCATTTTAGCCTCCTGTGGCTTTTTAATTTAAACACTCCGTCAGGTAAACTTAGTCGTTGGTTACTGAGGTTAAGACAGCATACTTTTGACCTACAGCATAGAAAAGGTTCGATGCACTTGGTTCCTGATGCTTTGAGTAGAATACCGCATCCTGAGGCAGAGAGTAGCCTTTCAGCAGATTCCGAGAATACGTGTTTGCAAGTTTCATCCATCTCGATCGAAGTAAATTTTCTTGACCCCTGGTATATTGCGCTCCGTGAAAAGATTGTAAACAACCCGGACAAATTTCCTCAATGGCGAGTTGAGAACCACTACATTCAGAAATTCATTCCTTGTAAGCAGAATCATACTTTTAATATTCGAGAGTGGAAAACCTTGGTCCCTAAACCTCAGAGAGCGAAAATTATCGAGTCGTGTCATATTCCTCCCACTAGTGGCCATTTTGGTTTTCGGAAAACCTTATTCCGAGTACAGGAGATGTATTATTGGCCTAAGATGAGGTCAGATATTTTGAGATTTGTAAGAAGGTGTTTGGTGTGTGGCGCTCAAAAATACTCAAACTTAAGTAAGATTGGTATTATGGGTAAGGAGAAGGTAGTTGACCGACCTGGTCAAATCTTTTCGGTGGATTTTATAGGTCCTTTTCATCGTTCCAGAAAGAGTAACAAATGGTTTTTGGTAGCCGCGGATTGGTTTTCTAAGTTCACGTTCATTTTTCCGTTGAGAAATACCAAATGCCCAGCGGTCATGAACCATATAGAGAATCACATATTCCTTTCGGTTGGAGTTCCCAAAATCCTGATTTGTGATAACGCTCCGAATTTCAAGAGCAAGGGTATGAAGGAATTATATGACAGGTATAAAGTTAAGCAATGGTTCACCCCGTTTTATTTTCCTCAGTGTAACTTCGTGGAACGTACTAATAAAACCATTACGACATCTATCAGGTGTTACATAGATAGATACGAGGACTGGGAATTGCATATTCCGGAAATCAGACAGGCCATCAATACCGCGATCCATGAAGTAACCGGTTTCCCCCCATCATACCTGATGTTCGGAAGGCATGTTCCCTTATCTGGAGAATATTATAACTCCCCTTTCCCGGACCAATCTGTTGAAGTCGTACCAGGTGACAGGGGCACTTATGCCGAGAACTTGAAAGAGTTTCGTGATCTGTTTGTTGAGGTGCGTCGGAAACTTCACTCCGCATATGAGAGGAATTCAAAATCCTATAACCTCCGGAAACCGGATGTAAATTTTAAAGTGGGTGATAGAGTTTGGCGTCCTAACAAGAAGTTGTCGAGTGCTCCCGATATGTTCGCATCGAAACTTAGCCCCAAACACATTTTTTCCTTTGTTTTTAAGAAGTTGTCTCCTTTAGTTTACGAACTAAAAAATATGGATGGGTCACGTGCAGGGAAATGGCACGTTAAAGATTTATTACCCTGTGTAGAGTCTTCCGATATTCCCGGAGTTGACCATAGTTAGACTCAGTGACGTTTTTGATTTATTTTTTGTTCTGAGCTGGCAGTTTTTAGCTACAGCCTCGCTCAGCCTTTTTAGTTCTTTTTTGGAAACGTCACTTTTCACTTTTCTTTTTCTTTTCCTTTTTGTACTTTTCCAGACTTGTTCAGTAAGAACAAGTCTGTGTTACGTTATCGAGTTTGCGCTAGACGCATCTCATTTGAGAGGAGAAATCTTTGTTCCTCCATTTTGAGTTTGCCTAGAATTACTTGGAGAGTAAATCTAGGTTTTGTTTAAGTGAAGTAAGGGCCTTACTTCGTTTTGTCGACATATGGCAGTGTTGTCCACCTTTGGTTCCGCTGTACCCGTGCGGCGATTTACCTCGTAACCTTAGGATCAGATGGCATTTCCATTGCATGTCGCTGGCTCTAGCCAAGTTACGTTCGGTAGAAGTTTCGCGTTGGCATAAATTGCCACGGAAAAGTTTTTGTTTTGTCGACACTGGACGTTGATGTCTGCCTTTGGTTCCGTTGTGCCAGAGTGGCGATTGAGCTCGTAACCTTAGGAACAGCTAGCGTTTCAGTTCGATGTCGCAAGTTTTACTTAGCCAGGTTGGATTTACTTGGGAAGTAAGTCATAAATTGGCTGTGCGAATTTTTCGCGGTCGTTCTGCATTAAGTTTCGCGTTGGCGTGAATTGCCACGGAGACGTTATCTTTGGTTGACACATGGCCGTGCTGTCTCTCTTTGGTTCCGTTGTGCCCGAGTGGCGATTGAACTCGTAACCTTAGGACCTGATAGCATTTCCATACCGTGTCACTGGCCGTAGCCAGATTGTGTAGATTTACTTGAGAAGTAAATCGTGAGACTATATCTGCGATTTTTCGCGGTGATTTGCGTTACATTCCGTGTTGGTGTGATTCGCCAGGGTATCGTTTTCTTTGGCTGACACTCCTATTGAATGTTATGAGGGAATTGCGTTATTTTGTCTCAGCGACAAGCTTGTTTGGTTTTCTGGTTTAGAAGTTCGCACCAATTACGACCTACCGAATTTGACCTACTTATTGTGACTCCCATAGGGACGTGTGATACGCGAAAGTTATCAAGGCTAAACCTAGTGACAACCACGCTTCTGTGTTTCACAAGCACTCGGTATTGCTTATTCCGCTACTCGTATTCTCTCAGTCCTATTTCTAGACTCGACTATGTCGGTTTTATTTATTTTACCTCGCATCTTAGTTCACTATCATGCAGGCTTTAGAGTTATTTTTTTTCAGTGTAGATCACTGAGTATTTTTCCATTTTTAAGGGCCGTTTTAGGACGGGTGCCCTAGAATTTCGGGATACAGTCCTTGGACAATTCTCAAGGAAGGACACACTACGGGGGGTAATCATCTGGTTGCGACTTGGCCTCGTAATTGGGTGTCACTACTGGGTGGCGTCTCAGCTCCTTCAAAGTGCGTTCCGGAAGGCCTATGGCAGTGTCTGTTTTACGGTTCACCTTGCAGATTATCGCTTAATTTCGTTTCAGTTCTTTTGTAAATTTTAGTTTGGTGAAAACTATATTTCACTTCCTTATTGTGGTGGATATAGGAGTTATTGTTACGTGTTTTCCACCTTTTGGAAGTTCACTTGCTCTCAGATCGTTTTAAGGGAGGTCTGGAGACGTGGCTGCGAGTGTTGTGTTGTTCAGCTGAGGTTGGTAAACGAGGTGTCTTTCCTTTCAGTTTTCGGTAAGGGCACGCAATGCCAACTGAGTTACCTTCGCACCCACCAGCCGTTATGATCTAACCAGCTTGATGCTGATCAAGCTGGTTAGATCTCTGTTAAGTCATAGCCTTGGGTTCCTGGACGACTTTCTGGGTAGATGAGTTATCTTCCGAAATTTATTTGGTGTTGTGTTTTGAATATCGTTTGATATGTACTTTAGAGTGCACACGTTGTATCTATATTGTCTTTTCGTATTTGGTATACAAGAGGATATTTCCTTTTTTTGTATTTTCTTTTGGGATAGATTGGGTATTCCTTACCACTGTTCCAGTGTTCCAGTGTTCCATTCCGTAGGGATACGCTTCAGGGTAATCTCCTATATGGACCGATCAAAATTAAAGCCTCCTCTCGCAGTCTTTAATTTTCTTTTTGCAAGGAGGTAATGTAGCGTTCACAAATTCTTGATCGCTACAGGTAGCATTCGTAAATTGTTGATCACCACTGGTAGGTTTATTTCGGACAAATTCTTAACTGAAAGAGCTCCGGTATCGTTTGGACAAGGCAAGACAGTCTAACTCCAAATCTCCAGGTGAGCGGACGTATTCGCGCCTTACCCTTCCGACCGAGGTAGGTAGGTTTGCTGGCCAAGTCACGCTTGGGTTGATTTTTCTGATATTCTTATAGAGGGTTTTACGACCCGGCAGCAGAGAATCCGATCAACAGACACCAGGCCATTGAACGACCACCTATTACAGAGCCTGACCATCGTGGAAACCTTACACCTTTTTGGGGCCACATGGCACAGTAACTGGCTGATCTGATCGAGATTATTTCGGGACCCCCACATAGGAGTTTTTGGACACCCAGTACCGGATAGGCAAGGATAGACAACATCAGGAAATAAGGCCAGATAAACACTTTTTTTATTATATTTTCATGTACCGTTAAGGATTGCAGTTACCATTTATTTTTCACAAATACATTTTTACCATAATTTCTTATACTGATAATGGTCACGTTATCACCTTATATTTTGTATCTATTTGCCGCCTGATCATTTTTGGTTACTCTAGCGTTATATATTTATCTTTTTACTATTGTCAGAATAGAGGAAATAACCTCTAATTTGTAAGTATAGGGACATAGAGATCAGCTGGTGTAATTTGGAGCTGTTTATTTGATTTTTGATTTCTTTCACGGTAAGGTTTGGAGAACCACCTTCCCTAAACCTTCCCGTGTCTTTTGTTTGATAGTTTTAGTTATTCCTTTTTTTTTGTGTGCTTTGTGTCGTTCTTTTTTGAGTGTGCTTATGTAATATATATATATATATATATATATATATATATATATATATATATATATATATATATATATATATATATATATATATATATATATATATATATATATATATATGTATAAAATTCTAGTAAACCGTTTTATTTAAGATAGACCCCTTCCCGGTTCCAGGGTCTTTTCCGATATATGAAGTAACCGGGTGGCGCTCAACTTTTGTCGTGGCTTCATTCTGTCCTGGACCTTCTTCCCGGTGCTCCCGGCGAACAGCTGCCGTCGCTGTGATCTATATATTTTTTATTTTGTTTCAAAAGAGAAAATAATAGGTCACAAACTAATAGTGAATAAATCCGACAGGTATAAAAATATTTATTTTTATGTTATTTTTTAGGTATACAAACCACAAAAACAAACAAGGAAATATTTTTGGTAGGGAAATTAGATCATTTTTGGGAGTGCTCAGCAGATAGCGAGTACTGAGCAAATATCTGCAACCGTTAAGGCGTCGAATGTTCTGGGAACGTGAATAGATATCCTCAATGAACTCATAACAAAGGCCATATCAAGAAATAGAGAGAGCGTAAACACAGTAATCTACATTTCGCAGATGACAATAATTTGGACAAAAGTGACAATTTAGCAAAACTTCGACCATTGTTTAGACATGTGAATACAACATTTTTAGAAAATGCACCTTTGCAAAAATATCACAAAATATGGATATTTGTTTCGATAGAATTTGGTATTCCGCAGGACAAACAAAGTGTCGCTACTGTCGCTCAAAGACTACTCAGTTGTCGTAAGTGTGTTCATGTGTTCATGTTAAATGCTTTGTTGCATATCACACATAATCATTTTATGTAAAATTATTAATTTCATGTATTAATTATTAGTTATATAAATACAGTCTGTTATGTTCTTAACGTCCTATATGTAAGACTGGCCCTTTCATTTTTTTTATGTTCGATATCCTTAAAATTAATTTAAAAAAATGAAAATTCCTTGTTTTTTGAGAAAGTGTTTTCAGATATATCTGGGTTAAGCAATACCAAGAAAAATATGATGTATACATGTATTTACACGATATCAACATTTATATGAAGCGGTAGCAAATATTACTGCACTTTTGGATAGTTTGGTTTTATGATTATTTTCACATTCTACAACATGATCCAAATAACGGGAGCGTAAACACAGTATATAAGTACGAAAAATTGTTCTGTTGGAAGGTAATGCAATACCTCCCTTGAACAAGCACTTGGAACATACACTTGGAGTCCATTCCAATATAGACAATTTAATGCAATCGAAGAAGTGTTTAAGTGATAAATAAGCATGATATAGTAGTGTGATAAAAGGTTGAATTGATTTTGTGAATGCTAGAACTGTCTTAATCTTGACCGTATTATATAAGATACAAGGGTTGTTATTTATGTATCCGGAATTGGCAACAGTGGTGTTGCTAGGCGCCATCTGACATATACATTGTAAAGATTGACATTGTTGACAGTATACGTACTCAGAATGTTTTGTCATATGGCTGCTATTTGTGTTGTTCAGTGACTTAAAAATTTTATCTCAGTCAAAAAATGGAATTAACTCGTAAGGTCGCCCAAAATCGGTTGTTGTGCCAGAAAACATCGATACTGTGCGCGAACTAATAAAGCAAGATCGCTTGTGATACACCGTGAGATTCGGATTTCCGTGGGCATTCGTATGACAAGCATACACAAAATTTTTTATGAACATTTAGCCGTGAAAAAGGATTGTGGGCGCTGGATTCCGTATAGTTGACAATCACTCAAAAAAAAGCTCGAGTCGATTGGTGCAAACAAATGTTCAAAAATGCCGTGTATAATATCTACACAGGTGACGAATCTTAGTTCTATCGTATGAGCCCGAAAGTAAAAAGCATTTTTCGCGTTTCGTGCCGTCCATCCACCGGAGATTATTTTCTAAAATAATCCTGAAACATCACTGCAGGTAGATGGGATAAAGTTTCCGCAGCAATTTGCCGCTTAAAAAACCGTTATCTTCTCTTCTTTGGTGTTTCCGCAGCTTGGCCGCCGGACGGGGTTGGTTATGCGCTTTACACCACTCCTCTCTGAGGGACAAGTACCAGAGGGGATGCATTAAAGGTGTTTCGGCTTTATCTTGTATCACTTATCTCTTTACTTGAAACGGGAGGCACTTCCCGAAAGAGAAAGCACTTTAACTTCACCTCACCAACCTCTTTCTTTTTTTTCAAACGTGGAACCGGTGGTCCCAAAGTAAACAGCAGTGACTGTATGGGTATTTTAAAACGAGCCAAACCCAACAAAAGTTCTGCGCGCAAGAAGCACTTCGAAGCAAATGGTCGCCTGGTTTTTTGGGATAAATGGGCATGTGGCTACAGTGCCACTAAATGGAGAATCGTAGACCAGTCATTCTGAATGATATACAATCATTTGTTTGCCAGAAATCTTTGAAGAAATAAGAAAAAACAAGCAGCGACGCAGGATAATTCTTCATCAGCATAACGCGATGAACGACGCTCGACGCTCAATATTCGGCCTGTCAAAAAAATCGAATTGATGGGTCATCCGCCTTACAGTCCTGATTTGGCACCCAATGATTTCTTTTTGTTCCTGTCCGTGAAGAATAACCTAAGCGGTCTACGATTTTCGACGCCAGAAGAAGCGGTTGATGCGTTCAAAATGCATGTTTTGGTAATACCTCAATCGGAATGAAAAAAAGTGCTATGAAAATTGATTCAAAGGTATCGCAAAGAATATTTTGAAAAACAATGAATCGATTTTCAATTATAAATATTTGTTTTATTTATTATTCCGGATATATAGACACTAACCTCCTATATAACATGTACCTAATTTTAGATATAATAATTATTTCAAGGCGGGTGGCATAAATGCGTTGTTTGGTTCAACATTACATTAACATATCTGATTACAAAAATGTGTTTTGCTACACACGCAAAAATAACTTCAAAAGTATTTATTATTGATCAAACTGATCCACGCATTTCATGTCACAAATCTGTCATTTAAAATAAAAATAATCAATTGAAATAAAAAATAAAACTTCAGTAGATTTAAAAGAGAGCATTTGCATATATATTATACATTAAGCCACATAACTTAAATATAGAAAGAAGATATTTTTATACCGAGTTATCGGTTGGTCTGCTAAAACCCATGAATTTGGAAAAGCATATATTCGGAGTGAAAAATTATGTTATATGATTTCCATGGCAGGTTTTCCTTTCATATACCAATAGTTAATAACTATTTTATTGTTATACACTTTGATTATAATGGTTGTGATACTAACAATATTAAAATATCATAATAACAATCACAAAAAAACAAGAAATGTTTCGAAAGACATTTAATGTAAAAGTAATTTAATGTAATGTGTTTGTATTAAGTTGTTTTGTAGAAAAAAATAAATCTATGTTACATCCTTAGCATATGATATATTTGTTTATCTGAAATGAAAGCACAGTGTTGTAACTATGCCGTTGAGGCCTGTAGCAAATTCATCGGATGGGACCTTCCCTTAATGTAAAGAAACCAACGTTCTAGTTTATTTTTAATAAATCATCACGTAAAGTACGTATAAACGCTATTATAATTATTGTGTACATTTTTCGTTGATTTTCTAGTAACTTTTAATTTAAAGAGCGTATTGGACTGAAATAACAATTTTATTTTTAGTAAAAATTTTAATTATTAAAATTCCTTTTTTTAGGAATTTTTCTGTTCAGCAAAATTGTTAATGACATCATCAAAGTTAAAATTTCGGCACATGAAATGTTCGATGGATAGAATAGCTGCGTAACCTATCTTGTCCCATAGAATTTTTTAAATAGGTTTTTATTAATTTTAATTTTAAAAATAATCGCTCGGCACTAGCCGTAATCACAGAAATGCTTACAAATAACAGAAATGCAGTACACACTTCAGGAAAGCTTGAAGACATAAAATGTTTCTTTATGATTAATAAATCAACTTCTCCTATAGAAGATAATTTCTTCTATTTCTTGTCTAAAAGTGGATCGAAAACTGATATTTTTTTGGCAAACGAGACAGATATGTCTTTTTTATATAAATAAACAAATTCTAAAGCCTTTTGCAATATTCGGTATCATTTAAATTTTGCACCGTACCAGGTTGCAAAATACTGAAATTCGAAACAATTTCCTTCATTCCAAGGTAACCCGATCGCAATTGATTAATGGTGATATCCAATTCACGATAGAACACGTTCACTTTAAACATTCTATCGGAATCTTGGGGACGCCCATCCTCGCAAATTTCATCAAAATGACGTTTCACCATCCTCTGACGAGTTTTACGAAATTCTGGGTTTATAGACTATTTTTCTGCTACACTATTTGCTTGTGTATTTGAAAGAGCGATGACTTTCTACTGAAGTGGATAAGAACCCGGATCGGTGATCAGTAAAATTTTGCAATGGAAAACCAGTAACATAATAAAGTTGCAGTTTTCGACCTTTTCTTCAGTGAAATAGCTTCATTTCTCTTATTTGCTTTGGAATTTAATAAAAATAGTTTTTGTTGGAGCTTTTTAAACTTCAACAAACTGAACTTTTAAAGTAAAAATGGCATCGAAACGTTGGATTTAATAGTTTGGATATAAAACTTGATAATATATTCCATCTTTTGATATGACCAAAAAAATTATAAATTTGTTGCACAGTTTCAAAAAATATTTGGATTTCTATAACCTCTTTTATTCCATCATGAACTACCAGATTTAAATTATGAGCAGCACAATGGACATACACCGCATTTAGCTCGATATCTCTTATAAGTTTTTCTTCACTCCACCATAAGTACCTTTCATGTTATTAGCACTGTCATATCCTTGTCCATGGCACCTATTCAGAGAAATATTCTTGTCATTTATGGATTTTGTAATCTAATTGGATATTGCTAAGGCTGTTTGATCCTCAACTTTATGGAATCCTAAAAATGACTATTTAATTACGAGCGCTCTTGGAGTTCCATTTTAATCTTTCTCGATAGCACAGTAACGGTGTTTTTGGTAAACTTTGTGTAATTTGGTGAACTTACTGTAACAGTAAGTTCACCAAATTGATATGTTTTCGAAATATCTTGAGTCATATCAAATTATATTGAAGTAAAATGGTGCGGTTATTATTTCATTTGCTAGCGCGTTTTCCACTTTTTGAACCAGAACAGCAATGAGTTCATTTTGTATTTTTGGACTTAAGTATTTTGTCTGGTCCTTTGGCTTACTTAACAATTCTTGTATAATAGGATCGTATTTCCATAATAACTCAATAATACTCAAAAAAATGTCTTCTTGGATTTGAATCATTGATGTATACCTTTTCTCTATGGCTACGAAAAGCTAAATTACAGGTTGAAAGTACCAGAGTAACATCAAGGAGTCTAGTGAGTACTTGGCGAAAAAATATTTGTTTTTGTTTCTTTCTTGATTATGGACTCTTGCTCTTCATCTACTGTTCCACGTAACCTTTCTATGGCCTCTACAATATGTTACCAATCGTCATAGCCATAAACATTTTGTATATATATATATATATATATATATATATATATATATATATATATATATATATATATATATATATATATATATATATATATATATATATATAAATAACATTTATTCTACATCAAAAAATGATTTACTTTGAGTTTTGCTCGTACCTGGTTGTGGTTCCTCTGGATCTAGATATTCACTGTAGTTATATTCCGCAATAATGCCACTTTTAGTCACGTCATTTTCTTTATTTCCGCTGTACTGTTCATTTGATTACTCGTCAATAAAATCTTCATTCTTAAAGTACTGACTTATTCTAGGTAACTTATTATTTTTTTTTCAAGTTCCTCCTTGCTCTTTCGCTCCCACTTAGATACTTTCTGGAACTAGACATATTGCTATCTAATTTCCACAATTAGCTAATTAATTTTGCGACTGATCGCGGATCCAATAAACCGATAAAACAAAAACTATGATATCGAAAAAAAATCTATGCCACAAACAACCAATTCTCATAACAGTCAAATGATGTATGCGTAGTGGAGCCTTTCTTATAATTATAAAACAGAAAGCGGGGATACCCCAAACGTCACTATTACTAGAGCCATCGTCACGAAAGAAGTTTCGCGACGAAAATATGAACTAACAAAAAAACCATGGACAAAACATTTCTTCCATAGATGACAGCGTTGTTACAGCGCTGCGTCTACAATTGGCGAGTACTTTATTATTACGTCCCGAATATGTACTAAAACTGAGCGATATTTTTTTCTTACAAAGGCATTCAAATCTTGATACATTTTTTTGTTTAATTTGTGTATGTACTTTAGTAGGCAAATTAAATTAATTGAATACAGAATTAATAAATGTTACTAAATGTTGTAATAATAAATGTTAGGATAATGTCCTGTGCTCACGGCTCTCTCGGACCAGGAGCCCCCTCGGACGGAGGTCCCTGGCATTTTGTCCGTCCTGTCACAATACTGTTACGCCATTGTGAAAGCAATTGAAGGCGCCAGTGGATGAACGGGTTGTGTGACAAAATTTTTGAATAATATTAAGGTCAATGTTTTTTTATCTAAAATTGTTTGCGTTTGTTTAACAGAAATGACATCATGTTTAAGCTACTGTTAAGAAGCATAAATGTTTTTTTAACTAAAAGTTATACTTAAAGAAATTGACTTCTTCGCAAAATTGAAGAAAAAACATGCATAACACTTTCATCCAATGTGAAATGTTAGAAAAAATAAATCTGATTTATACAAAAGCGGTGTATTTAACAAAATCTTACTTCTAGATTAACAAAACAAAGGTTAAATATAAAACTTGTATTACCATGAATATGAAATATGAATTTTCTAGGATAGGTTAATAGAAATACCGATACGGTTGTTTTACAAACTTCAGTAATTCCTTGAGATTTTTTTCCTTTTCGTCAGAGATAGTCCCATATTTGATACGATCTTGTTCAATTTCAATATTCAGGATTCAACATTCAGTCGGGTGGGTGCCATTCTATTCTTATTTTAAAAGATATTAACTTTTCCAAATGGAAATGTTTCATTACATGTTTCTTTATGTAAGTAAAAACCATACTCTTCGACGGATCCATTTTATACAATCCCTAAATTTCACTAGTTTATTAAGTTCATCCTTTTTTCTGTTGATTAAGCGAAATTTTGGTGGTAGATCACTGATATTTCTAAAATGTTGAGGTATATCAATAACCTGATTTTTTCGCCTAGCATTTGGTATTATTTTTCGGTACTTATGTGGTATAAATACTGTATCGTGTTTTCGTAATACCTTTCCTATTCTCCCAAAATCTCTATCGGAATCCAAGTAGGTGAGACCAACTTCTGGAAATTTGTGATCAATACAACGAAAGTATCCCTTCATGATAAGACACTGGTACAAGCAAACTATGTGGAAAATTCTTATTGTGACTAGTACATGAGTCTCAGTAGAGTATATCTCAGTAGAGTATATCTCAGTAGAGTATATCTCAGTAGAGTATATCTCAGTAGAGTATATCTCAGTAGAGTATATCTCAGTAGAGTATATCTCAGTAGAGTATATCTCAGTAGAGTATATCTCAGTAGAGTATATCTCAGTAGAGTATATCTCAGTAGAGAACTACATATTTCCACTCTTCCTGTGTTTGCCATATCTTTAGTCCAGATACAAAAAGGGGCTTTTCTGTGCTTTTTTGCAACAATATGTATCTGAAAATTGTAAAATCACAAATGGCGAAAATAAAATGCCTTGGAAGTCGTTAGTTTGGGAAGTGGCATTATTTGCTGCATGTCTATTTTAATGTATAATGTTATAAACTGTGTTGTTTATAACGTTTGCTTCTTCTTTATCCGCTTTGAGTACTGTATGTCCTGCTATATAATTTTCTTTATGCTCTTCGTTTACCTCACCTGCATCATGAGTTGTACATGTGTCACTTTTTGGGTTTCCAAATGATAATTTAAACTCTATCACAAAAATTGTGGAATAGAAACATTTCTTAATTTTTAAATGTCTCGGGAAATTTTTGTAGATTACGTTTCTCTGGATATAACTCGTACATTTTACTTAGATTAAGAAAAGGAAAATGGCATTTTTTATGTGGGTTTCTATTTCTGTAGTAGTGGGACTCATCCACTAGAAACCTCTTTATATGTGTCATAACAAAGTCCTTAACTTCTTGGCTTATTTTGTGTGGCCTGTTAAAATGCCGTCCCCTATTCCTATTCAAAGGAGGGATAGAAGATCCACTTTTTAATCGGACTTTGTATTATATCGATTGTTTTTCTGCCTGTTTGATATAAAGCATACAGAGCTTCTTTACATACTCTTTCTTTACTTTTTTTTGTGACGCTGACGATAAGGCTTTCATGTATAAGACGCTGTTTTGCAGCACCCATTCTTTCCCCCAACACTAGTTTTTTCTATTTATGAATTTAAATAATAAAGCGTTTTTCGCATGAATGTTAAGTTTGTAAAATTCCTTAAGTACATGTCTATCTTCTTCTGAGATGCGAGTGCTACATGAAAGCTTACAATTTTCCCTGCAGGGAATGCCTTTTTTGGGTTCTTTTTTTGAAACAAGCATATTTCTATAAGATACATATTCCTCTCCGCGTGCTCTATCTAATGATGTCTTTTGTAATGTCACGTGTTTTTTCCACGTGTTTGGATCGCGTTTTAGTTTTTTGGAAGTTTTTTCCTTGGTGCGATTTTTTTTTATTTCCTTTTAATCCCAATTTCTTCATTAATTTTTTCAATATTGTTCCATTGATTATAAATATCAATAACTGAGGTATCAACAGTTATTTTTATGTTGTCTTCCTTCGTACTTCTTGAATTATTAACAACTGCATTTTTAACAGACATTTTCTTTTATTTGGCTATTCTTTCAACTTTACCTTACTAATATCTCTATACCTTACTAATCAGTAATTCTAATATCTCACGAACTGTTTAGGTCTTCATTGTTAGATACATATTCAGCATCTCCATTGCTGTCTGAGAAGTCAGAATCGACTGCTTTAGATTCTGAAAAAATCCCCATATTAAACCCCATATTCTAAGTTGTAACTTTTATAAACACTAACAAAGTACTATAATAAATTGCATAAATTAAAACACCAGCCAGCATGTAACTTCAAACCTGATATGTAAACAATGACATAGTATAAATGCATGCATGAATGAGCTATGTGCGCTACATAACACCTTCATTCAGGGAACCAGTTAAACAAACATTATATTTATTTTGAGTGAATATGTTATGTGCCCATATCACCTTCTTCCATCCTTTTATTGACAAATAATATAACTTACCCCCTTTATTCATTGTTAAATTAACACTGTTATTACAAATCTTTGTGTTTAATGGTGCCAAATGAAAACTGGTATATAACATAATTTTTCCTTCATCTAAGGAAAAAAAAATTTTTTAAATGTTACATAGCATTTTCATCCACTCGTGTCTTCAATTATAATTGTCCGACTTTGTTATGATGTGATTGATCATTGCATTATATAAGATAATGAAGTTATATGAAGATAGTATAGACAAATAATGAATGTAATTAAGGAATCATTGATTCTATGAAAGATAACTTTCTTTTACAACATCCATTTATTACTGCAATCTGTTTTACAATAAAGACAATAAACAATATATTTAAAAATTATCAATTAATACGGGAGGCACATTATCCAGTGGTGTCTACCTGTGTGGGTTAGATTTATTGGTTAGCTTAATTCAGTGTTAAATACTAGTTTATTACAAGAGTCACTAAATAGTGTTTAGCTAAAATTGGATACAAATAGGCCCAAAAGGTCTCTTCTTATTAATCTTCTTCTTTTGGGTTGGTGTAGAAAGTTTTTAGCTAGCAAATTAGGGTGGTCCTTAGGTGAAGTTCTGCCAAGTAGCTGGTACTGTAAGTATTTGCAGGTTTCGATATATAATTTTTTAAAACATGTTTCAGGAAGCTTTGCAAACATATTGTAGAACTTTAGGTCGAAATCGTTAAATCCTGAGTATGTTTGAGTCACTAGTAGGGCCCCATATTTATGTTGCATACAACAAACTGAATTTTCAAGTGCATTTATAAAGAAGTAACTTATTTCTATTATTAAATAAAACTTTAGACTCATATACCAGACTTCGAATTCGTTCACATTTTTCTGCAAATCTGTCCCGGTTGAATTCGTTTTGTCCATAATGTCTAAATAAAGACCTAGGTATTTAACGTTGGATTTAATAAACAATATGCTATCATGTATTGTCATCGATGGAGTGGCTTTTTCATTTAGGTTAAAGCTGATATGTATAGATTTTGAAATGTTCACTCTGATTCGCTATATCTTTAACCATTTTTGGAGTTTGGTTGAGTGGTTTTGTAACAATTCTGATGTTAAGCCAGGAGCTGAATGAAGAGCTAGTATTACTGTATCGTCCACATATGCTGCAATTATAATGTTTGTTGTATGTATATCTGCAGTATATGACAGGTACAATGTTAGACTGAGTAAGAGGTGAGGGACGTTGGAAGAAAATGTTGACCGAAACTGAGTGGCTAGGGAAAGAGTTTTAATCTTTGGTATTAGGGTTTCGTGCTACATGTTGTCGAAGGTTTGAGAAAGAGCCTTGTTCTGCTTTGTCGCTATCTAAAATCGAATTGATACGTAGGTATTAGGTTGTTTGCTGTAACAACAAACAAAGACAAATTAGAGATAATATACTTTACTTAATATGAGAAAGTTTCTTATTGTACAACTCTAAAATAAAAATTGTTACTGCTATTTTCTTTTCCTAGAGATATGCTACAATCCAGTGTACTGTATAATAATTTTGTTCAGATCAAATTTTTACATACTTTTTGATTGAACTGATGATTCATGTAAACCCAGAAATTAATTTCTGTATTTACATTGCTGTTATGTATGTTTGTATATAAATTTATAAGAATACGATGCATACATTTACTGCCTACATATAAATAGGATAGTTGATATCCGTAGATTAGGTTCACATATATAACACTGGGGAACAGCAATTTTCTTGACTTGAATCTGTGGCTTGTTTTTGACCAATTTTTCACCTCTGAATTCAAAAATATTCACAGTATATATATATATATATATATATATATATATATATATATATATATATATATATATATATATATATATATATATATATATATATATATATATATATATAATATATTTCTTTCAGAGGTTAATATATTATTAAAAGTTAGGTTTATATATATATATATATATATATATATATATATATATATATATATATATATATATATATATATATATATATATATATATATATATATATATAATATATTTCTTTCAGAGGTTAATATATTATTAAAAGTTAGGTTTTTTAACAAAAAATAAATAAAAGATATTATGGTAAAAATTTCTTCTTATAGCTTTTCCTGGAGTGTTCAGTTTGTGGATATTCTCGCTTGATGCTCCAACAGTAGTCAGCCATCATACTGATATCCCATCTACCTTGATACCGCGCTTCCATAACCTTCAGATCTTGGTGGAATCGCTCACCTGTTCATCAGTAACAGCACCAAGATTTTCTGGGAAGTTAGCAAGATGACTATGTAAGAAATGCAGTTTGATGCTTATGTTGCAACCAAGATTGTTTAAGCTCTCCAAGAGTTGTTGAACAATTTCGATGTAATTTGGGGCTCGTGTATTTTCAAGAAAGTTTTTAACAATATTTTTAAAAGCCAACCAAGCATTCCTTTCAAGTTCGGTCATTGTTTCAGTGAAATTTTCATCTTTAACGAGTTGCCGAATCTGTGGACCATCAAACACACCAGCCCTTATCTTTTCATATGACAGGCTAGAAAATGCCGAAATGATATACTTAAAGCAGCCTCCTTCAATTGACAAAGCCTTAACAATTGCTTCATGAGACCTAGTTTTATATACAAAGGCGGAAATAGAATGTTTTTTCTGTCGACAAGTGGCTGATTTAAAATGTTTGGATCACCAGGTCTTAGGCTAGATCTTGGCGGCTAGTTCAATTGCACCAAATGCTTCTCACGAGCTCTGCTGTCCCACATGCACAAAAAACAGGGATACTTGGTGTACCCGCGTTGCTGGCAAAGAGGGAAACAGACCATTTTAAGGTCAACACAGATGATCCATTGGTGTATGTTATATTGCAACAAGTCACTGATTTTCTTTATGTCGCCATATTCTTCACGCAAAGAAACTGAATGACCTATTGGGACTGAACCGTATAAATTTCCATTATGTAGAAAAACACACTTCAAGCCACGCTTTGAGCTATCTATAAACAATCGCCATTCAGTTGCGTTATAGTTAGAAATGGCCAATTCTTTCATTAAATCTTCTACGTTCTGGCAATATACAAATCCGTCATTATTTCTGAAGTACTGCTTCAATTCACTTTCTCTGGATCGATAGTAAGTGACTTTAGCTCCTTTGTCAAGCAATTTTTTTTCGTGCAGTCTTGATGCTAATAATTCTGATGCTTTTTTGGATAGTCCCAAATCTCGTGCTAAATCGTTTAATTCATGTTGATTGAATCCTTTACGAACAGAATCATAGGAAACTTTGAATTCTTCGTGGGTGGAGTCACTTCGATCTTCACTTGATTCACATTCTTGTATTTCTAAAGAAGGTAATTCTTGAAAAACTGTCACTGGAATTTCAGCTGAATGAGGCCCAGAGCGTATAGCTGACGGTAAACTAGGGTACTCAATTTTATGTTTGTTTTTCTTGTTGAATCCTCAAGTTTTCACTATGTAAAAGTAGCAATCACCTAAGTGATCTTTGGGCTCTCGCCAAACCATTGGTATACTAAACGAAAGTTTATTACGTGTTCTCTTCGTCCACATTCGTAAACTCTCTACACACTGCTTGCACACTTTATGAGGGGCCCATGATTTATCTTGGTCACCTATTTTCACTTTAAAATAAGCAAAATAGGCTTGCCTGACAAATGTAGTAATATTAGTCCGTTGAATGGGGATGGTAAATCTGCCACATATATAACAAAATGAATAAGGGCTATTTAAGCACTTACGACGAGAACTGCCAGAGACAGACATAACGAAAATCTGTAGTTGTTTATGTATACTTTGACTTCACTATATCAGAGCGACACAGATCCGCGTACTTTAGCTCTCATTCGTAACTGACCAAACTAGTTTGGATGACGCAACGTCACTTACGCCCCCACTCCTAGGTCAAAGAAGGTTCGCCGGTAGGAGAGCAGTAGTGACTTCTGTGATTCGCCAAGCTTAGTCGGATGCGCAACAACTGCAGAAAAAAAACTTGACGTGATAGAAAAAAACTAAATAAAGTTTTGGAATTAGCATGTCAATTTACATATAAAACAACTTAAATTTCAACAGAAATTATTTTTCAAATTGTTCCCCAGTGTAATTGGTAAATTTCAAATTTGCGTATAATCAACATTATTTTAAAAATATCGCCACTTATTTTTAATTGTAGTTAAATTATTCGACAAAGTATGTAATAAGTAAAATAGGGTAGTATATATGGTGTCATGAATGAATGCATGCTTTTATTTTTCACACAATCTGTATTTAATTTCTTCATTTAATATATACAATCTGTATTTCTTACATATTGTGTGCAATATAATACAAAAAGGCAACGAACACGTATCCACTTCGAAGAAATCGGGTGGCTTTGAGAAAAGAAACGTTATCAGTAGTAAATGAATCTGAGACGGCTATCAGCTCTTTAAGGGTGTTATCATAATGCCATAAACAAAAGATAAAAAAACCAAAGTAAAGGGTGGATTTTTAGTTGGTAGTAACGGTTGTAATGGGCTGTGGTTGGGTGTATGTAACAGAAATTAATTAAATTTAACAAAATGTTTTGGTTTTGTCAGAGGTTTGAGGCGGAGTGTAGTTAGTGTGTGTGGGGAATAGGTATGAATACGTATGACAAGTGAAAGAGCAAAAGAGAGAAATAAGCATGTCCTAGTCAGTTCATGAAAATTTCGAAAAATAAAATATATTAACATAATATATTAATTGTACCACACTTATTTTACATTAATATTTTACTGGCGTTATTTTTAAAGTTATAGAGCATTTTAAATTTTGAAAACCAAAATTTTATAAATATTTCCCATGGTATCATTTTAAAAGAAGCTAGAAGTGCTAGTAATCAATATAAATGCTAATAGTTTTAGTGACAGCTTCATCGATTGTTGCATATTTGTATACCTTATTATTTTCAATTGAAATTTGTTTCCTGGCTGACTTTACATGACAGTTATTAAAAATACTACTATAGATTTAATTTGTTGAACTTACTAACGGTACTACATTTGCCATCATCTGATTCAGTGCAGTATATAATTGGTATCGGAAATCCATTAGCTTTTATAGTAAGAGAAACAAATCAAAACAATTTGTAGCACATAGAAAAATTCTTCGTTGTAGGTTTTTTTGGCATGATTGAATCAGTTTGGGAATAGCATATTTGAAAACAAATACCTATATTTTAATGATGTTAGTTTTCAAATATCCAAAATCATTCCACAGTGTTAATTTTAATGAGAATTCATGTTCATACGTGAATGCTATGGTTTCGGATTTATTATTTAATACCTTAACAAAATCTCCGTCGGGTATTTCAAAGTATGCGGAATCGGTATAATTGGAAAGAATGATGATAACTCAAAGGAAATCAAGACCTCACCTGCCTGCAGATGTGTATTTTATACTTTTTTTATAATCTTTATTAAGTTTGTCACAGAACAGGAAGGTAGTTAGTTTCATAAATTTTTAATTTTTGCTAACCATTTTGCCAAGTTGTACGTTGGAGAATCAATGGCTGATACAATTGGTCTCATTGATTTTTTTAGTTTATGCATTTTTGGTTAAGCATATTCTATTGGCACTTTTGTATTGAAAATATGTAGTTTATTTCATTTTATTGGAATCATCCAAACAGAAAAATGTAAGAAAAAAATAGGACATAGTTTAGTTTGAGAATTGGATGGAATCTCCTAATGATGATCAAATTATTAGCAAAACGTGGATCGATAAGTCTAAATATGTTATTTGGTATTTTTTGGCAAATATCTTCGGGTTTACTGTTTCACACCGAATGTCCCTATAGAAAAATTGAAAAACTTTTTGTCAAAATTTCTACTTTATTATTAATGTTTGACGCGTTTTTCCAGCACTGTAGCTTCGTCAGAAATGACCTTCACTTTCTTTCATGTTTTATACGGTCAAAGGCCTTTAAAATAACGCCAACCGAAAAACTTTATATTTGCGACAAATTTTCTTCTCTACTTCTAGGTATGTTTTCGCTGTTATACTTACTTACTTATCCGAATCTTCCTATACCATACCATTAGGTGTCGATGTTTTGATTTGCAAAACTTATTCCAATTGTTCAGTTCTTGGCTTTAGTTCGAGCTCTATTACACCACGCCGTTTCGGGATTTAAGAATTTAGGCTACTTCTTGGTTCTAGGTTTTGTAGGTCTGCCCCCTTGTCTTTTCCTCTCCCATTCTGTGTCCCATATTTCTTTAATCAGATTATTAATTTTCATCTTAATTAGGTGACTAAACCGTCCTAGTTGTCGTTCCTCAATCAGTGTTGTAATATAAATCACTCCTAGTTTTCTCTGATAACGTCATTTCTTATCATGTCCCTCCTGGTAACCTTCTCTATTTTCCTTAGTTTTCTAATATCCATGGCTGTAATTTTGGATTTACATCTTTTCATTAGATGGAAGTGAATGATGGAAGTGAATGAATAAAAGATGAAGAATATGAATAAAAATTGTCTTATAGACTTTAATTTTGGTGATTGTAGATACTTCCATATTCTTCGGGAAAACTGGTATCAAAGCATGGAATAGTCTCGTAATGGTATTCTATTGTTGACGTCCGCCTCAATGTTCGCTTTACTCTCCATAATTCCTCCCAAATAATTTAACTTCTCTACTGCGTTTAACCTCTGCCCATCAATATTCAGTGTCACTTATTCTTCTTTTTACAAACTAAACAAATTTCTACTTTTCTTGGTTTATTTCCATCCCGAATTGTGTTAAGGATTCTTGTCATACTTCAACTAACCTTATTAGTTCGGTTTTGTTTGGAGTTAAAATTAAATAATTTGCTTGCAAATATTCTTTCGTAATCACCTTTTTGAGAAGTGTGGGACCTATATTTACATTCCTACATTCCGTTAATTTGCTATATCTCTTGGCAATGTCATCCATGGCTGTTAGGAATAAAGTCGAACTCAAGATTGCCTCCTGTCTAACTCCTTTGTGTGAAACGAAAATTTTTGTAAATATATTATCTGTTTTTATTACATTTTGGATTTTATAGTACATGTTTTGAACTGCGTTAGGGCATTCAGTTTTTTTTCCTATTTTCAAGTAAAGGCCAAATTTTGTTTCTTGGTATAGCATCAAAATTATTTTTCAGGTTAATTGCACATAAATAAACTTCCCATTTCTACTAAATGTCAGATGTCTGTCTGAGGGAAAAGATCCAATCTTGAGCATTTCTTCCCTCCCGAACCCTGCTTGATTCTCCAGTATTAATATCCCTAGATCCCTTTTGAGTGTCTTTTCAAGAATTCGTTCATTCATTTTTCCAACTACTGATAGCAAAGGTAGTCCTCTGTAATTGTTGCATACACTTTCCTCACCATGTAGATCGGAATTATTACAGCCAGTTTCCTATCCTTATCTTATCTTTATTCTATCGTACCCATCGTAATAGTACACATTTAAAACACAAATGTTATAAAATAGGTACCAAATCATAATATTGAAAAAGTGAACACGATAACTTGATTAAAAAGCAGACCCGTCCCTTCAGGGTAGTTTAAGTGAAGTTGAGTGAGTTTTGTATTAATGGGGTAGTATGGACACTCAAGGCTTAAGTTCAAGTTTGATGAATTTATATTAAAAAATATTGATGCATTAAAAAGAAGCAACATCTCCAATATTGTAACGATGTCAAAAAAACCATAAACCATAAACTTACTATACGTTTTCAAAGTTAAAAGTAGCTCAAGCAAATAAACTGTTAAATTTGCAGTCATTAGTTTGTAACATTCACAATTCATTAATATTTAATCAAAATATTAGATGAACAATTTAATTTGGTTGTCTTTTTCAATATTCGGATTTTATAAACAAAAAGAGAAAATTAAATATTTTAAATTAGCTTTATTATATTGTCTCATTTTTCTTTATCCTACGTGTATCTAGCGAATATCCGACAACTTAATATATGTATATATACACAAAATATTATTTATATTTCAAAATCTGATCTATTTGATAATTTTGATTTTATAGCATTTTATGTTCCACTTACAATAAAACGGATGAAATGATATAATTCGCGTTTCGTTAACCAAAATAGCATCATAGACATTAAATTTTTCATAGAGATAATAACTATTTGTTTGGCTATTATAGTAAAGATATCAGTTTATTTATGCATGTCTACTCAGTTTTTCAAATCAGTTTAAATTATTTCCTGATAATGCTAACTTGGTAAACGAAATATCCGTGGAGTAATTTTAATGTGTTTTGGTATGTATGGAAAATTCATTATAAAGTTTTTATACCAGAATTTATTGAATAAGCCGTTTAAAGGCGAATTTATAAGCCCATTCTTCAGATAATATATTTGGTCTCCTTTAGTTGAATGACACATATAGTTGAATGCCATCACAAACCAAAGTGTTAATGCAATAATTTTGAGTATTCTTTTGTATTAAATAATCTCATTTACTTAAGTACCTATCATTGTCAGAGAGCAAATATGTTTAATGACATTTGTAATAGTTTCAAGGAATATTGCATGGAGATTTAAAGTGCTTAACGAACTAGCCATATGTATAGCTCATTCAGGAAAACAATGATTGCACGTCATCAATCTAGAGAAATCTATACCCAATTTAAATCCATAAGAAAGAATAACTCTTTTAAAGTTCAAAGCACTCTTTTTCCTTCTTCCTCTAATCCTATTAGAATAGGATAAAAAAATACGGTGAGCCGGCGGATTACATTCTGTGAATCCGCTGTCAAGATAACATTTAAGTTTGTGGTTCTGAACAGTGTTGCCGACTTAACACTTTTTCGTAAAATCTGTCATTTTCATGTTCTGATCGTTTTTGAGTTATGCCTTCAAACGTTTCTTAATTAGTTTTACTGTATTATTTGCCGGTTAAGCTATTTTCTGGTTTAGTTTCTGTTTTTGTGAATTCTGTAGTAAAAAATCTGCGATTATAATTGCAAAAAAGTGCCAAAACCGTTAAGCGGTCAGTGTAAGCAGCTTGTCTCATCACTTATCAGTTATTTTGAACAGGAACGAGATAATGGGGCTCCTCTTTAGCCATTAAACGCTGTGAGAGAGGTAAGTACTAATAACTTAGTAGTAACTTAATAACTCATGGTTAATTGGAATTTTTTTAGCGAGTTTCAGCTGAACTAAATATTAGTATTGGTACAGTTAGTGCAATTTCGAAAAAGTTGAAGAATAACGAATTGTTAAAATCACCGAAGAAAAAGCGTCAATATCCAAAACGAGTAACTAATCTAGATCATCTTGATGTGGGCTCAATTCGCAATCAAATCTATGAAATGTATCAAAAATGTGAATAGATTTATATGTAATATGTAATATGTAATATTGTATTTTTATCAATTTTATTGAACTATTTCAGAACAAACAGTTAATCTTGAAAGTATTTATGAAAAACTAAAGAACATGCAGCTCTTTGGTGGATATAAAACTTCGCTTCATACATTTCTAAAAGAAATTGGTTTCAAATGAATTAAAGATAATCACGTAGGAGGCTGATGGAACTTCCAGATATTAGCTTTAAACGAATCCAATTTTTGAAGATGTATTAAAATATAAATGACGAATTTCTGTTTGATTTTGTTTATTTGGATGCAACATGGATATTTCAAAATGGTACCTTGAGTCACTCATGACAAGGTGATAACAAGAGGAGTGTAGAGGCTACAAAAGTTGATGTAAAAAGGTCAGATAGCACTGACCTAACACTTAGGAGCCATTAAAGTCATGTTGTCATAAATAATTGTTTTAAGACGTGTCAATAATAACATGTTATTGCAGATATATTTTTCTTCATTCTAGGAACAAGAATGGCTTTATTCCAGAGGCCGATATTAATCTTCTCTTCTAAAACAAAAGGGGATTATCATGGAGAAATGAATAAAGATAAAACTGTTGAATAAAACCAGCTGTTGAAAATCTTAGGAGAGCCATCAGTTATTGTCATAGATAATGTACCACATCACAGTAAACTGATGGATAAACCTCGAACTAGTGCATGGACAAAACCAAAAATTGCAGAATGGCTGACGGAACATAATCTTCCTTTTGAAAACACTATGTTAAAAAGTAAATTGCTGCAAATCGTTATTTGGTAAACAGTAATTAAAGGAACAGGTTTGTGTTTCATAATGTTCTTTTGAGGAACAAACCTAAAAAAGAATATGTGGCAGATCATATGGCTGAAGAGTATGGCCACAAAGTATTACGCCTTTTCCCTTATCATTGCATATTAAATTCTATAGAATTTATATGGGGGGTAGCCAAAAGTTATTACAATCGTCATATAGGTCGAGATGGAGGAACGATTAATAACTGTTTGGATATGTGGAAAGAAGCTTTGTCAACAGTTACACCACCGATCTGGATGAACAGCATCAGACATACAGAAGAAAAGATTCAAAGATGGTAGAATCGCGACAGAGTATTTGATAGACTAGGAGTTAATCCTTTAATAATTTACTTGAACAGAGATTCAGATGCTGAAAGTTGTTTTAGTGATACTGAATAATTAAACTTTGTATGAACTAAATGAAAAGCCCCTATGTTGACAAGCAGAAGTTTCGAAATAGATTTTTGATTAAAACTCTTAAAGAAAAAACTTTTCGTGTTACTTTTTCATTTACAGTTTTATCGATCATATAAATGCCAACGTCTGGGTATTTTGGTGTTGATGTGGCAATATTGTAACGTGAGTGTGTCATAGATTTTGATGACGGGCAACCATTGTTTCCCTGAATGAGCTGTAGATTGTTTTCTAGGTCTAAAAATAATGAAACATTTATTATAAACCAAATAGAATAATTCGCTCTAAGATTTAATGTATTAACCAAGCGTGAATTTACCAAATACACTAACTATATTTAGACGTTATCAAAAATCAAAAATGGTAAATCTTTACTTACTGAAGGACATGAAAGACATTTGATTGAAAAAAAGTTTAATGGTTACAATTGCTGCAGACTTTTTTTTGTTCGTATAAATGGTTTCTAAATTTGTCTTATACCTAACCAGTGAGCAACTTTTTGGTTTTCATGTCCCGTAATAGTCTGAGCCAGAATATATTTTTAAGATTTTTTTTTGCATTAGCGGACGTTTAGTTTGAATAGCACCTTTCAATTGTTTCGATTGGCTCTTGGCGAAACATAGTAACAATGATAATGATTAAATACACTTAGTATTTGTTTCACAATATATTCAAGATATTATCTGATCTGTTTCGACCTCGCAACCATTCTCAAAGAAAGTTATGTAAAAAAAAAATATATTTTTCAATTTAATGTTTTTTTCAAATCTAATATTAGCGGTTACAAGACAGTCTGATGTGGGAATTAAAACAGCAGAACATAATATATATCGTTTTATTCACTCTAATGTTTATTTAAATACATATAAGTGGCTATGTGTAACATAAAAGGAATTCATCAGGAAAATGTTTGTAGGATATTATTAGTATAATGTAGCTTTTCTTCAATTTCATTAATTGTAAATTAACGAGTTGAAGTAACACCACTATCGACATTCACATAACTTTATTTTAGCACTCCTGTTTGGAACAAGAAGCCCAAAAATGCATAGGTAATCTTCATATACTAAAAAATTTAAATTTAATCAATTTATTTTACATGACAATGCTACTTGTAGTACTACTAATACTACTACTAACAATTTCAATTATATACTGTGTTAAAAGAAACAGCGTGGATGCGATGAAATCGCAGGCTCATGATGACCTTAGGTATTATCACTTGCTGAGTGTAGCAATCTAAAAAAAAGCTATGAACAGACACTTCCAATATAACATCGCGCGGAAAAAGTTTATTTCTGAAAAAAACGTCTTTTCCGATAGAGCTTTATAATGTGGGGAAATTAAAAATGGTCGACTTTAATGATTTGTAGGCAAATCACGGTTGAGAGTGATTTAAAACCAAAGTGTCGCCTTAGATAATTTCAGCTTAGATGCTTTACTCTTTAGTGTGGGAGCAAGCTAAGTGTGGGTGTGGTGTGGTGGCAAGCTAAGTGTGTTTACTCTTTAGTGTGGGAGCAAGCTTAAGGTTAATATAGCTCAGAAAAAGAAGCTGATACGGAAATACAGTGGGTGTTTTTTTTTATAAACTTCAGTAGGTGTTTTCTTAAACCTGCACACTAAGGTTTATTCCGCGGAATGCACTTTTGCTTTCTGCCAGCTGGAATTCCTAACCTGAGGATTTCAAGATGATATGTAGGGATAAAATGGTGAACACGTTGATTAAATAAAAAAACCTATTTTGAAGGAAAATGTCTTTGCTGCTAGCTGTTGAGAAATGTAAAAGCCAGTCGTTAATATTGACTCATTTCCTAACAGTTTACTCTACTCACCCGTAATCTTATAATAAGAATCTTATAAGTAAATTAATTTATAATATATATAAAAAAAAATGCTGATTTACTTCTATATAAGAAGACACAATCCGGTTTTGGCCCAAGGGACTCAGAGATCGAAACAGTCGTTCCAGTCCAAAATTCCAGTTACAATATTTACTGAAACCGTCCATTTTCGACGATTTGATAGCTTAACACAATCAAACAAGATTAGTCATCGAATATTCTTAACCTAACAAGATATGCCAACGAGATTTTTGACATGTGTCCTGGTTTCTATATTAAGTAGGTAGTACTCATTATGGATTCTTTGGCAAGAATGAAGTTTTTGTCAGGAGTTGAGCATAATTCTGGCTTTAGGGCCAATATCTACAATCTTAGCCGGGAAAATACAAAATGCAGAACTTTTCGAATTCTGTGGTATCATGAGGGTGCACAAAAGTAATTCTTTGAATTGGTGTAACACGACTATCATAATAATAACATTAATAGTTTTATGGCATTACAGAAATACACATGTAAAAGAGTGATACACAAAACTTTTAATAAAAGTTGCAACTAATTAACAAATAATAACACGGTGGTGATAAAGTTATAATTTTAGTTGAGTTATAGTGACATATCATTCCTAATTTTTGGCACATATAAAATCCATATGAATCTATCTATATAGAAACAAAAAGTGTTAAAAGAAGCATAAGATAATTAGTTTAAATAACTTTTACATTTGAAAATAAAATTAAATGAAATAAGAAAGTATTTAAGTAATAAGAATTGGTTTGCAAACAAATAAAACAAAATAGAGGCAGATCTAGACTTAAAGTTAAACAAAATTCTAATTATGATTTAAAAATTTTATTCCGGGCGAAATAACTTTAAAGACGTATGAAATTTCAAAAGCAATATCCAGGAAAAGAAAGATAAATGTAAACAAACGACTGGAATGGCATACAACCGAAATTAGAAAAAAAACAAAAACTAGAAATTAAGTAATAGAGACGAATATACAGCTAAGAAACGAAATAAAAAAATATAAAGAATAGAATAAGAGTTAACTGGAAAACTTTTGGGAAACTATTGAAAGAAAACAATTCCACGATAAATAAAAAAGAGGTATCGGAGATAAAAAGGAAGCACTCCAAATTATAGATTATATATAGAATATTATGTATATAGAGAATATATATATAGAGAATATTATAGATTGGTATAAAGGAAATAGGAGAGGCACTAAGACACAGTCAAAATATAAAGGGCAGCAAAAAAAGATAAAATTAAGCCTGTTGTGATAATAAAATGGCTAAGCGAAAAATGCTGTAGTCTTATATGTAGAAAAGCATGGCAAAAACAGGTCTAACTTGTTACCCGGAATGAGACAACTAGATAGCGATATTTCTATATATAACATATATACATATATAATCATCATCATCATCATCATCAGCCCGTGTCGATCCACTGCAATCAGTCAAGGTCTCATCAGCATGCTTCCAACTTTTACGGTCCAGGGCTCTCCCCTGCCACTTGGGTCCCATATATTCAACGATGTCACCATTTTTCATCGTGCCTTCCTCCTTTGCGATCTCTTCCTCCTTTGCTCTCTTCTTCCTCCGTTGCGATCAAGCGGTATCGACTCCAGGATTGCCTTGGTCCATCTGTCATCCCATCGCGCCTCGCTATATGACTTACATATATATATATATATATATATATATATATATATATATATATATATATATATATATATATATATATATATATATATATATATTATATGTATATATATATATGACAAGACGTAGTAAAGGGGTTTGAGTAGGGCAATGAAGTCATGTTGTTTGTAGCATATGTAGAGCGTAGCGACTGTAGAACCACCCCTGGTGGACAGATCAAGGCAGAAGCCCCAGAGTAAACTAATCCAAAATCTACCAACCTATTGGACCAGCTTGACAGATTACGACGGTCCATCCGTTCAACATGATATTTCAATATAATAGTACAACGTCAAACAGGGCCTTCATCTGCCGGAGGCTAAGGGGTCAGTATCTACGGCAGCGGAAAGATCTGCCACAAGACAGAGAGTACCAAGAATCACCGGGTTAAATCAGACTGCTCTTGGACTTTGGACATTGCTACGCTAATATACAGACAATGAAAATGAATGTCCAACTGCAAGTACTGTTTTATGATGATGTAGCCTAGCTTCTAGGCAAGGAGGAGCACCCAAAATCCTGATAGGTGACTTTCATGTCAGAATTATGATAAAAATGCATTATGATGAAAATGCAACTGGTCCATATGGAAGTGGTGAGCGGGACAATGGAGGTGACAGATTGGTTGATTTTGCTGAAGGACTATATATTATGAATTCGTTCTATATGAAAAAAAAAATGCAGAAAATGGACATGGAAAAGTCCATCTGGACTAAAAAGTAAAACTGATTACATCATAACCAACGATGAAACAATATTTTGCCATTGTACTATCCTAAACAGTTATAATGTTGGAAGTGACCACCAAATTGTACGAGCAAAATTGAGAAAGAAAAAGGACATAAATTTAAGCCTTAAGGAGTGAATCCTCACACTGTGCAGGGCGTGTACAGAAATGTTAGAGATTGTCAGAAAATGTTATTCCTAATTATATTAAGATCACAAAGTGTGAAAGACAACAATACCCACGAAAGAACAAACATTCAATGGAGTCTATTACTCTAGTGGAAGAATTCTGGAGTCATATATTCTAGAGGAGGAAGTGGCAAAGGCTATAGAATCGATAAAAAATGGCAAGGCTTCAGGAAACAACAGTATAACTGTTGAAATGCTAAAAGCTGGTGGTTGGACTACATAAAACACTATTAACACAAAAGTACCTATATTATGAAAAAATGCAGAAGTGATCGTTTACGATACAAAAGGGAATACAGGAAGATTTAAAGAACTACGTCTAATAAGTCTCTTATCAGAAGTTAACAAGGTTTCACCAAGATAATATGTAAAGACTTATTAACAAAACTGAATAACGCACAACCAAAAGAATAAGCAGGATTCAAAAGTGGATTCAGTGTAATGGATTCCATCTAGGTTGTACAGCAAATCATAGAAAGGTATAGTGAATACACCAAGCCACTGTGCTTGGCTTTTATCGACTATGAAAAAGCACTTGAGCTAATTTCAAAGCAAAAGGAAATAATGGATGCATTTCTTAGCCAGGGTGTAGACAAAGTATGTAAACTAATGCAATGTAAACCTATTGCAATCGGTATATGATAAATTTACAGCGAGAGTTTACGTTGATAATCTTGAAGTTGAAATTATTGTAGAGCGGAGTATCTGGCAAGGTGACGCAATATCACCTATTCTTTTCTCAACCTGTCTTGAGGAAGTATTGTGTAATCTGGATTAAGAACAAGATGGTATAAAGGTCAATGGTACATCTTTAAGCTATCTTAGATTCGTAGATAATATAGTCCTCCTATCACAAGACCCACAGGACCTACAAAGACCTATACGAGAGATGCAAAGGGCTGAAGAATCATTTGGCTTGAAAATAAACCTTAAAAACAGCTTATAAAGAGCTTAAATCTAATTGGTCAGAAGATTTCAATGGAGGGAGATACCATCCAGGAAGTGGAACGACGTGTTAAATATGGCTAACAGGTATTTGGCAGGTAATATTGCAAACTCCCACTTTGCCTGAAAAGAAATGTTTCGATTAGTGTATCCTGCCCGTTATGACATACGGAAGTGAAATTTGGACACTCACAACGTAATTAATTCAAAAACTTCAGGTAGGACAGAGTACAGGAAACCCTGTACATTAACAGAAATGTTAAGTACATTGGATCCGAATGGTAGAGGGAACCACAGAACCGTGTAAGGTGAAAGCATGCTGAAGAGGCCTTCATCCTGCAGTGGATGGACATGATCTGATGATGATTATAATGATGATATATAAATATATACTCACGTTCTGATGAGTGTCAATAATGGAAAATAAAAAGTGAAAGATATATTTTAACAACGACAGCAACAACGAATCTATTATGCATAACTGCAGTAGATGTTCGGTTATGTGGATTAATAAGTACCAATTGTGTGCATAAAATTAAATTGTTTATAAAGTCAAATTGTTGATGTTGAATCGAAAATATATTTTGATTTTTGAAAATTAACAGTCATAGTTTAGTAAAAGACTACCTGTTTTGTTTCCTGATTTTTTGTTCTGCTGCCAAACTTATTTGCAAGTCTTGCCATTTTTACAATACCCGTAATTCGTTAATATTAAAAATATTGATTTCAGTCTATATAACAGCCCTATTAAATGTGTTTACGGCTACTGATAAGCTAATCTTCAACTTTTCCATTATTTTTTTATCAAAATTTCTGTTTATTAAATAGGGTGTGAGGGAAAGTATATTAATAAATTTAATTAACGCTTTCATGTCGCAATATTATGTGTACTAATTATTATTTAAATATTATTATTATATTTAATTATTAATTAAAAAACACTAAAATATACTTTACCAATAACTTTCAATAGCTTTATCAACAAGTTGGACAAGTGCCAAATGGTATTATATTAAGGGTCTAGTGTGCACTAGTAGATAGTTCATATAAAGAGGTGTTAACCCAGCATCTACAGCAATTAAATTATAATTAATATTGCCTATGATCATAACAAACACCTACTGAGAAACTTACTATTGAAATCGAGTTAATCAGCCGAACAATGAAGAAGCTTTCAAGTTTATCTCTTTTCTAAATGTAAGACAAACTTTTAGCTATAACGTTTTAATACTACTGTACTCGAATATTTATAAATATTACCACACTAGAACTGTGTTTAACAACTACTATTTAATAAACCCTAAAAACTCACAATATATATATATATATATATATATATATATATATATATATATATATATATATATATATATATAACGTTAAATGTAAATGTTAATTAACACTCATACAAAATTGATAATAATCGTCAAGAAGGAATTGTTCACCTTATCAGAAATACAAAGGATATACTTCAAATGTCAAACATATATTAAAAACAAATTTAGATTATATATTTATTTAAAGTTTCCTGTCAAAGGTAGTTTTACATTATTTTCATCTAGTGCGTTTGAATCCATATATTAAGTAATGTTTAAGTAACTTTCCTTTTTAGATAATATAATACCCAAAATACATGATGATGAAATGAACATTTAATATAAGTGTTTATATAAAATATCTTAAATATTTTGATTTGACGTACTATATATAAGAATGATATCTTACCTGAAGGACATATTAGAATTACTGATTTGACATAAAAATATCTTACCTGTAATAAAGAACTTCTAGTGACTGCTGTATTCATACTAATATATAGGAAATCGGTGCGTTGGAATCTTGTTAAAAGCAAAATAAATGTCTTCCTATTTTTCACGTTCCAACAGTGCCAAGACATTTTAGTAAGAGATTCATATATTCTTATATACTGAAGCATAAAAAATAAGGAGGAGTCACTGACAAAAAAAATTAATTTGTTGATAAATTGGAACATAAAACTCACAATACTGTAATAATTTGCCTGCCTATTGGCACTAATGATTTAATTAAATATGCACGACAACGAAATTATACAGCACAACAATTCAGCTAGACTACGGGTTCTCAAAATATGATCCACGGGCTGGATCCATTAGCAAACGAATTTTGTCCTGCCCGCGTTGCTTCTAGGCAATTAAAAAATGTATATTTTACTTCGTTAAACAAGTTTTAGAGTAAGTGCCTTCATTAGTCGCAAAATGCATATCTGGTTTAAAAATCACACTAGACTGGCGACAAGTTACCTTAGACCCCCTTGCTATCTATTTAACTTTCTACATATATTCATAAGCGACAAATACATTAAGAGCTGATAGGGAATTCGTCGAGATAAATTAAGCTGATCTATATAGTACAGATTATCAATACTTTAACAACCTTGAACATTTTACTCACTGGTCGTCGCATTTATAACATAGGATTGTTTGTTTTCTGCTGTGTAATTTTATATGGATTTCCATATTACATTAAAAAAATAACAGTACTAAAGGTGAGAGAAGATGATATCGAGTGTCGGGTGAATCGAATTTACATTAAAAAATTAATGTCTTAAGTGTCTTATTTATTATCGTATTACAGCAATCATTCTAACGAAGGTAGACCATTTACAAATGATGAATTTTTTAAAGAATTTATATAAGATCAATTGAAGAAATAAGTTTGAATGCAGAAAAATCATTTACTAGTTTCTGTGAAATTTCAAGAATTAGGACTAGGTATTACTCTAAAACTTTATTACTCTAAAGCTGAAAATTAAACTTATTTTTCACTGGCGATTGATGAAAGCGAGTAGGTCACCCATATCCCTCATTTAATTATGTATATTATATTATTCAGATTTTTGAAGCCACTGAAGAAGTAGAAGGATTGTAGAGTTGAAGGAACACTGGTACCAGAGAAAATATATTTTTGAACGTAATATAAATAAACAACTAATTAGGATTAAAGTGCAAAAAGCTTACATAACTACTGATGCCGCGTAAAGAATGGTTAGTTTTAATATTTATTTAATTAGAATAATTTATACCCACTAGTATCCATCAACCAATGAACTTACATTATGTCATACACCAACAATCAACATCCACAAAAAGACAGTTAATAATGTGTCTTTATGTGAAAGAGTTCTTTATTTAAAGTTTGTATTTATTGTTGTCGGATTAAATCATCATCTGCTATTGAATAGTTGTTGACAGTGATTTGTTATACCACATTAAAGTCGCTGCAAACTTTTAAAACGGTTATTTAAACGTCAAATGAAATTAACAAATTCATGATGGAAAAATCGAAAATAGTTTCAGAACTTTCTGTCTCTGTGAAAGAGACAGACTGACTGAACATTTTTGTCTGTGTTGCACTTATAATGTTATTTGAACATAAATGTGATTTTTTTTATATTAAGGCAGTTGAAGCAAAACTAAACTAGGGTTTTTATAAAAGGATTACAAGATATATTATTGTCATATTTTCATTCTATCATCATTGCAGTGATTATTTGTGCAAAAAGTTGCAGTGATAAAAAGTCATTGTTTTAAATGAGAATACTTTTGATATTGCTGCTGGTGATGATGTAAATGTACAACTAGAATTGATATATTTGCAATCAAACACGATACTAAAATTGTTATCAAAAATAGGAACCTGATTAACTTTTATACTTTATTGTTAGAAAGTAAATATATTAATTCCCTCACGAGGCCTAGATTAAGTATCTAGCTATGGGGAGTGACGCCCCCGAGGTCCCTAGTTGTCCCTTAAGTCAAGCAGTTGTGCGACCCGTGGCATGGACTGAATGGCAGCTGTGGGCATCAGCTGTTATTACCAGGGTTTCCAAAGTACTTCCCACTCCTTTGGAGTATGTAGGGTTGCTGTAGTACGTACAACTGCTACAGAGGATTGATTTCTCAATTTTCAATATTCACAGGGTCCAAAAAGACCCAGGGTTGCATCACCAATTGAAGTAAACATAAAAAAACCCTGATTATGATAAATACTTTGTCGTCAAGAGTAATGATGGCTCATTAGGGGGACTCTCCCATTCATAATTTACAAGTGCGTAATGGCCTACTTAGAGAAAGTCGAATCAGTCAAAAAATTAAAGGATGGATCGTTATTAATAGTTGTTGCCAATTTAAAATAATCCGATAAAATTCTTAGCCTTAAAAGTAAATCACAATTGGGAAGTTAAAATTAACCCTCACCGATTGCTCAATCTCTGTAAGGGAGTAATGTCCAGTTCCGACCTACTTAATTGCGAAGAAGCTGAAATTTTAAAATATTTAAATCAACAAGGCGTAATTGCAGTCCATAGTATCAACAGCAAAAAGAATGGTGTTTTAACACCGACAACCAGTCTAATCTTGACATTCAGGAAATCATCTTTACCCGATAAAGTGCGCACTGGTTAGTTGTCAGTACCAGCATATTACATTCAGTTCAATGTTCAGTACAGTACATTCCAAAACCTCTGCGCTAACCTCTGCTAATGTACAGTACATTCCAAATACCAGAGATTCGCTCACATCTCGCAGAACTGCTCTTTCACACCTGTTTGCGGCAAGACAACTCATGATGGGACAGAATCATCCATCCCCTTCCCAACCTGTGTTAACTGTGATGGCGAGCATTCCCCTAGATATAGAGGAAGCCCAACATATAGAGAGGAGTATCAAATTCAGCGGATACGAGTTACTGAGAAACTTCCTTATTTTGTTGCAAATGCAAAAGTCAAAGGCTCGTCGAATAACATCATGACCAAGTTTTCAAGTGCTGTCTCTTCAAAACAAAATATGGTTTCATGCGCAACACAATATGAAAGTAATGATATTAAGACAGCTAATACAATAACAACAACTCCCAAGATTACTCAGAAACCTCGTGACTCCAACACCACAACTGCCTCTCTTCCTTCTTTCAAATCCCAACCTCCTCCCTCCCTTCCTATTTCCAACACTTCCTTTTCCCCTACCTCATCTATCTCTTCCTATGCTTCTTCCTCCTCTGCCCCCCTTATTTCTCAAGTCAAAGCAAAAAGGGATCAAATTAAATAGATAATCATCTTTAAAAATCTCTCCTGCGATTTGCAGTTTTTATAATCAAATAATCATATTTTATAAGTCAATCTTACAATGGAATATCAATGGCTATACCCTAAATTTTCTGAACTTAATGTTCAACGTGCGACGGTGGTGCGACTTCAACGTGCCATGGTGGAATGATGAATGCGCCAAGGCTGTAAGGAAAAGGATGTCCTCCTTAAATAAATCTCGTCATCATCCAAAACAGATTAATTTCATCGATTTTAAGCGATGTCAGGCTATTGCTAAGAGGGAAATGCTAAAGGCTAAAAGGAATTCATGGGCGACATTTATCAGCTACCTTGATTATAGGTCATCATGCTCGGATTTCTGGAACAAAGTCAGACGACTTAAAGGCTTGCCAAACAGATATATAAATGGCATCTTGGATAATGGCAACTGGCTGTCTAATAGAACCGACATCGTGGACTGTTTTGCCAGACATTTTTGTTTTATATTGATCAATCAAAACCTCGCTCCTGATTTTCTTACACTCAAAACGCAACTTGAGCTTCCTTTGAATTTAAATGATACCGACTTTTCCCCTATAAACACGCCCTTTTCTGATGAGGTTCTCATTCCACAAATCCTAAATTTGCCAGATAATGCACTACTATTTCTTCTCAAATAATGATGTATGGACTAACAAACTCTTTCGTGATTCTTGAAAACACTCAATTCTTATTCCCTTGCATAAAAGAGACAAACCCGCGTCTTCACTATCCAAAATGTATTTTTTTTTATTTCAGTCCAATTTCAGAACAAATAGCTCGCTCTTTGAGAAAACATAATTTGCAAATAACGTTTAAAACCACCCAGTCAACCAGTAAATTAATTTTTAATGCCAAAGATACAACGTCAGCAAATACAAAATCTGGAGTTTATATGTTAAGTTGCAGCGAGTGCAGTAGTTGCTATGTTGGACAAACCGGCAGAAATTTTCAGACCAGATACAAAGAACATAAATCTGCATACATATTAAAGAAACAACACTCTAATTTTGCGAACCATTTCATAGATACCGGACATATATTTTCCGAGATTACAAATTTGAAAATATTACATACAGCGCCCAAAAAAGTATACATTTTAGAAGCTATTGAAATTTATAAATATAATAAAGATCCGTCTAGGCAGCTATTAAACGATCAGGCGGATCTCCGAAATTCCCCACTATTTAAAATATTGTAAAAAATTAACTCCAATAAAAATATAAAATTAGGTACATAAAATTAGGAATATATAAACAGCTGTAAAACTTTAGTTTTAAAGTAGCGTTTGAGAATGTAAAGTTGTTTTACGAAACTATAATCACACAACTTTTGTTTAAAAATAAAAGTGATAGATAACAAAGTAAAAAAAAATGTTTTATCCTTTTTTTAATAAATGAACTATCACAAAGTAACGGACAAATCAATCAATAATTCTTCACTATCCAGTTATAGACCTATATCTCTGACCAACCATATGTGTTAGATAATGGAGAGGATGGTACATCAGCGTCTTTCATGGCATTTAGAGCATTATAACATACTGGACAAAAATTAATTCGGTTTCAGACCTGGTAGATCCACTACAGATCATCTGATTGGTCTGGAGATGGACATTTAGAACACATTCTCCAGGGATCATCACCTCCTAGCCGTATCCTTGGACCTCAAATGCTCATTTGATATTATCTGGAAATACAATATAATAAAACTTTTTATGGGCTGAACATAAGGGGAAATGCCCTCTTCCTTATGAAGAATTTTCTATATAATAGATAGCAGACAGAAGTTTACAATGATGAATACCGATTTCAGGCTCTTATCGAAACAGGTGCAGATCTGTCCCTTATTTCCGAGAAACTCTTTGTATTATTTGAACATAAAATTGCCCCATGTAGCATTATGCTGAAAAGAATTACAAACGTTATGATAAATGTATCAAAGAAATTTAAAGCCAATAAAAAAATTACGGATACTGACACTCCTATTACGTATGTCTATGTCCCCGATGAGTGTCTCGATTATGACATTTTTATTGGGCGTAATTTATTTGAAGATCAAAGTTTGGTTATAATCTTTGATTCATTGATCATCAAAGATCTCATGTGATTCGACGTGAACGTCCTGGAATAAACAGAGTAGTATCTGAGACTAATTAATCTGAAATTTGTGAAATTGAAGCGCCTATGGAATTCCAAGAGAAACTTCGAGTTATTCTTCAATGTTTTAGTGCCATGATCACGAGTGGTACCAAAGTAGGTGCAGTAAATAATACTACTCTTAAAAACCGCTTGAAAAATGGTGTTGTTATCGCCCGTTCTCCATATCGGTTGTCGGAAAGCGTGAGAGTTGATGTGCGCGAGATAACCACAGATTTATTGTCTAATAAAATAATTCAGCATAGTGAGTCTCCATACGCCAGTGCAGTGTTGCTAGTGAGGGAGAAAAACGGTTTGCAAAGGCTCTGGTGGACTTCCAAAAGCTTAACCGGGTTACCATCAAGGACAAAATTTTCTTTACCTAGAATAGGCTAGTATTACTAGGATAGGTCCGCTTCAAGGGTTTATGTATTATGTTGCGAAACTCCAAAATCCATTCGGTTACAAACATGTACTGGTAATAATCGATGCATTCACCAAACATTGCATCTTAACACCAATGAAATCAGTTACTACTGCTGAAACCCGTGAAAAACTGCAGTGTGTTTGCCCTATTTGGCACGCCAAAAAGAATAATAATGGATGCAGCTACATGATTTAAAAACACTAGTTTTCGAAATATCTGGATCAGCGGAAAATTGATCATCATTTTATTACCCCAGATATTCATCGAGGTAACGATCAAGTGGAAAGGTATATGAGAACAATTAGGAATCTTCTAAGAATTGAAACCTGTAATAAAATCAGGATGGTCAAGCGGTATATGGAAGATTCAATTAGTGCTAAATACACGCAAGTTACTCCCTTACAACTTTTGTTGGGAATTAAAAGTTCGACATCACTGACACAGACTTTACTCAAATCTATTTTACCGAATTTAACTTCAGTCCGTATCAGAGAACTTGACAGAGCTTGAGTTACTGAAAAATTATCATTGACACCGTCGATGAACCGAAGGCGGAGGGACACTATTCGATATTCGGTGGGTGATTTTGTTCTGATGCATTGATTGCATGCGAGATTCCCAGATGTATATAAGCAAGAGTGACTATAAGTTTTTGGATCCGTATGAAATAGTAAAAAGACTTGAAAGTGACCGTTATGAAATCAAAAAAATTGGAACTAATATTATGATAAAAGCTGCAAAAGAGCAATTATGAGAATGACCATTAGAGTGTGATATGGAAGAGTACTGCAGTTTTTAGAAACTGACGATGAACGATATAAGTGAGTCGGGTGAGTTATAATGTAAAATTTAAGGTTGATCTATATCCCACTAAAGGTAGAGCCGGGTGAAGGCTGCAATCTCCATAGATAATGTTTATGTTTACATTTCTGTATCTGTCTTACTAATAGCAGAGCAGGGTGAAGGCTGAGATCTCCACATATAATTTTTATGTTTACATTTCTGTCTCTGTTTTGCTAATAGCGGAGCAGGGTGAAGACTGCGGTCTCCACAAATATTTTTTATCTTTATATTTATGTCTCTGCCTTACTATTAGCAGAGCACGGTAAAGTTTACGGTCTCCAAAGATATTTTTATGGTTACATTGTCTGTCTCTGTCTTGCCAATAGCAGAACAGGGTGAAGACTGCGGCCTCCAGAGTTAATTATTTATGTCTACATTTTTTGTCTCTACCTTACCAATGGCAAAGCAAGATGAAGGAAATGGCCTCCACAGATACATTGTATCCTTTTTTGTCTCTGTCTTGCTAATAGTAGAGCAGGGTGAAGTCTGAGGACTTCACAAATGACACTTATTTTGGCCTAATTTCTTTTTATTCGTCACTGAGTCGCCGCCGGTCACCGAAAAAGAATCTTAGGAACGTCGACGTCGTACCGATACATAAGGAACTTTTTCGGCAGATTTCGTTTTTAAAATCTTTATTTTGAAAATGGTTTACAAAATAGGTCTTTATCAAACTACAGCTTAACTAAGAATTAAATTAAAATGTGTGTGGCTTGCATTTCCCACGGGACCATCTGTGGCGTGATGACTCTCGAGGAATGTGACGTCGTGCGACATGCGAACGGAATACGTAACTCCTCCCTCCTTAAGATTCGAAAACAACGGTACGTTTTTCCGAATCCACTTCACTCTGGGGATGGTTTTTTTTACCTTCTTGTGACGGCTTGCCAAAAGAAATGCAACTTTTCCCATTGCATTATCTCTACAAGTATGGTTAGGACAACGCAAATACCTAAAACAATATAATTTGTGGTTTGTTGACGATTAGTGTTATCGAGGTTTATCGGCTTCAATTGATTTACCATACTCTTCAGTTGGTATATTTCGTTAATATTGATTTTGGTAATGTTCGGGGTAATCGAAGTTTTCGTTCCATTTTATTCTGACCATTTTATTTCAGGTAGGATAATTGATTTTTCTCTCTGAATCTTTAAGTTATTCAGGAATTTCTTTTCCTTAATCTGAATTTCACAATCTTCTGGATTGTTAATTAGTAATATTAGTGATGTTAACATATTAGTGATGTTAATTAGTTCCATATTTCAAAATATTGATCGATGTCGCATTTCGCAATCATTGTTTCTCGTTTGGTGAATAGAATTAAAACCAGTTCTCTGGTTATCTGCCCTGTCACTGGTTCTTCAATATTAATTTCGATATTTGGACAATTTCCAGTCTGATGTCCTGCTATTAGATCATTCACACATTGGTTATCGGGTAGAAATTCTTCCATGCAGAAATGTATCTTCTCGATAATTGGGCACGAATTAACCATAAATTGCCTTCTCGTAGAGGTTTGTGCCAAATAATGGCATTTTAGTATAAATGTGATTCGATTTTGGATAATTGGGTAGACGTGATAGAAGGTAAGGGTTTCAGACCTCAGTATAGTCACATATATGCCAAATATTATTTTGGTTTCTAAATATTCTACTTGAATTCCAAAAAATTGATAATATGTCGGTAAATTTTTGAATGTTAAAATTTCCGAATTATTATAGATATTCTTTAAATAGTTTAACCTGTTTTTTAATTCTAAACTTGACAGTTTGCTGTTATGTAGAGCGTTTACTTTGGCAAACATAATAGCATCTTCCAAATTATCTAGAAACGTTATTAAAGTTTGACAATCTAAATTTATTTGCGTTGTAATTCCTTGAAAACTTAGATAATCTTGTATGTTATTAATAATTTGTTGAACTGATGACTTTAATGTATATAAACTTATTTGCAGTGACTCTTAATTTTTATTTAGAGTTACTACAGTTTCGTTATAATTATCTATATTATATTAAATTTGTTGATAATGAAACTTCATTATTATTACAGACCTGTAATTTTAATTCGTCAACTATGGTTTTCTGATTGGACTCTAAAACCGTGATTACTTCATCATATCGTTTACCATCATCTGATCTAGGGTTTCGAATAACCGTTTATTAATTTTTCCAATTCCATCAAATAAACTTCATTTATTTCTAATGTGAGGGTGTAAGTTTTCAATTTTATTTGTTGTAATTTCTATTAAGTATTCGGCTCTGAGGAGCAGGTTTTGCGCTAGTGTATGATAAGAGATATTGTTCGAAGCAGTTAATAGTAATAAACTTACCTAGAATTTAAGAAAATAAGCTTTAAGTATACTTAATGTATCAATTAAATGTCTTAAATCTAAGCAATGTATAAATGTGTGCCTATTATAAATGAGTCTGGAATTTCCCAATTGGATAGGTAATATGAGGTTCTCCAGCGTGGTGATTTGAATATCAGATCCGTTTGTCAGGTGGATCTGCAGGACCAGGTATAGCAGGATCGTTGTTGTTTCTTGCTTCATTCTGAAAAGATTTTTCTCCATTAGGTTTAGGTTTTCTGAGGGTACTTTTATGATATGAAGATTTATCTGTTATTATCGGTCCTCAATTATCGGTACCTTTTTAAATTTTCCTATATTTTGTTTTGACGTAAGCGATCTTTCGATCTTTGGTTCCTGTCTGGTTTCATTAAATTTCAATATTACATCTTGTTTAGTTTCCTCATTTATTCTCTTTACTTTTTTATATAGCTTGTTTGATGTTTTTTTATATGATTGTACATAGCTGGATATAATAGTATTGTCCTTTACATCAAAAGGGTTATTTATCCTGTTTTTATTTCAAATGGCTTAAGTTTGGTCAGGCTTTATATCGAATTAGTATAACCCATTACAGCTCTTCTCATCGACTGCTGTATTGTCATGTCTTTGTTTTCTTCTCGTAAGCAACGATAGCTTTCAATTATGGTGGTATGAAAACGTTCAACGAGTAAATTTAAATTGCTGTTTTTCGCTGTTGTATAGTGCAGTTCAATTCTATGCAATTTACAAAAATCTTTGAGGTCTTTATTTTTGAATTATGTTCCTTGATCTGCGGTTATTTTTAATGGAAGGCCATGATGTGTTATAAATGTATATACATTTTCTACTAATGCCTGTAATACTACGGAGTGGATAGATTTGTCCATATCTTGAGAAAGAATCTAAAATCATCTAAGGCGTCGTAATTTATTCTAAAAGTATCCACATGTAGGTCTTGATGCTGTAGATTTGGCTGTAGGTTAAGTTACATTTAATTACCGGTGGATTTCGGTCATATTTATTTCTTTGGCATATTTCGAAATTATTAATGTAATTTCTGACATTTTTGAATCATCTGACATTTTTGGTCAATAGTCTTGTACTGACTGCTGCTTTCATTTCATTCATACCTCTGCGGCATGTTTTGGTGGTATGGTGTAGAGTAAGTTTTTCTTGTTATTCGTCTCTCGTTCGTAAATCTTCCAAGAACGTTGAATATTTTAACATTTTGTAAAATGAGCTTTTAAAGAAGTTTTGCATCGTTATTGCAAATAGACGTGCAATTTCTGGGTTATTAAAGTATACAGCGTATAATTGTTTCGCTTTCACATATTCTTTCAGGAACGTCACTATACTGAATATTGGATATCTACTTGAAATAGTTAAGTAAAACCTACTGTTTTCGAACACTCGTTCTTGTCATAGTTCAATATTGGTTATATCTACGCTTGTAAAAATTATCCAATTTTTATACATGTTTACGGCTCTTTCAGTTATTGGCATTCCGCAATTGGGGTCTTCAGCCGAAGACCGTTGACCGTTTCAACTCCTTTATTATTCTAATGTATAGTTGGTGGTTTAATTTGAACGTCTGAAATAATATTTATTTTCTGTGGAATAACTGTATTGATTGTAACTTGATCTATATTTGGTAATTCGCTAGGTGTTAATAGAAATTCTTTTAGTATATTATCAGCGTCGCCTGTATTATTACAAACAGATTTGGTTTCCGCTACTTTAGCTTCGCTACATTCCTGGATAGGGCATCGGCTGTTTGATTGTTTTTTCCTTTTTTGTATCTAATTTCGTATTCAAATTCTGCTAATTTTAGTCGCCATCGTACTAAACGAGATTTGCAGAGGTTTGTGATTGGTGTATATTACAATTTTTGCGCCATACAAATAGGGTCTGTAATATTTACAACTCCACACAATAGCCAATAATTATTTTTCTGTTGTTGACTAAATGATTCCTTCAGTTGTCATAATATAGCCTAAAAATTCGACTTCTTTTATTAGAAATGCACACTTGTCAATTTATATTTTTAAAATTGCCTCTCGCAATTCCTTACGTGTTGATTTACTTATTTGACTAGGTGGAATAATCTTGGGTTTAAATACGTTTTTTGGTGGTCTAAAAACATCTCGGTCTGTAAAGAATTTTTGAGGTGGTAATTGTCTAGGCTGCATAATTATTGGTTGTGATGGCCATTGAAATGGTCTTGCCATTACCGAATATTGTTGTTGATTAAAGTTTGGGTTTCGATTAAAAGCACTTTGATTAAAAATTGATTTTGATTAAATGGATTTTAATTGAAAGGGTGTTGATTAGAATAGTTCTGATTGAGAATTTTGGGAAATTTGTAAAATTTATTGGTTTCGGTGCAAATAAATTATTACTGTACTTTTCAGTAACATTTAGGTTCCCATATGATTTTTGGAAATTTTCAAATTCAACGATATAAGCCATTGCGTCTTACAATGTGTCGAGTTTTTTCAAATGTTTTTTCACATAAGTTCCCGTACAACCTGCTATAAATGTATTTAATGCCGTTTTTTCATAGTAACTAATGTGGCAAAATTTCCATTGTTTACTCAAATTTAGATGGTTACTAATTCTTTGAGCAACATTACTTCGAAGCAGTTGAAGTCGAGTTATGAAAGTTATTAGGTGTTCGTCTTTGAATGATCTGGCTCGTATTAATTCTTGGACCAAATGTCTGTATTGCGTCTATCAGAAAAACATTGTTGTAACGCGGCTTTCAGAGCGTTCTAATATGTCAGCTCTATTCTATTTTTCAACCATTATTTCTACTTTCTCGATTAATTTTTCCTGAATACAATCGAAAATGTAGGCATCTAATTCCTGACCTTGTAATTGTCTATATATATTTACGGGTTTATCGCATTTGGTAACAAATGTGTTTAAAGTGTTACTATCATTATTAAATGGTTTAATATTTTCTAATTTAGATTTAAATAAATCCCAATCAATGGGGGTCTTTTTATTTTGTTTTTGCATTTTAGTATCGTTAGCATTAAATGCTAAAACTAATGCTGCTACTAAATCGTCAAGTTATGACATATTATTTATTCGATATTTTTTCTTTCTTTCTCTTTCTTAACCGAATTTGTAAACTTAAGGTGCCAATATACTGTTTTTTTTTTGTGTGAAACGCACTTCCCTAACTATTCCAACTGAATACCTTAATCAGAGGGTCAGGAAGTTAAAAGGAAATGGCACTAACCTTTGTTGATCTGCTCCTTCCTTTCCGAATTCTCGGCTGAGCACAAGCTGACGTAGTAGTTCCCATGCGAACGGAATAGGAAACTCGATCTACTTTTTTGTAGAGATGTATTATGGATTTATTGTTTTTTTTTGGGAGTGTGGACGTGTCCAGGGATTCTGTTCTGTTCACTCTTGTTCAGTTTTTGATATGAAAGTATTATTTTTATATTCGAGCCTAATTATTTATAATTTTTATTTATACCTTTATATCTTTATTTCTAAAAATATATATATATCTATATATATATATATATATATATATATATATATATATATATATATATATATATATATATATATATATATATATATATATATATATATATATATATATATATATATATATATATTAGATTTACAGATAATATCGTTTTAATCTACGGAAGTGAAACATGGACACTCACATCACAATCAGTTCAAAAGCTTCGGGTAGCATAGAGGGGAATGGAAAGGTGTATGCTTGGCATTACAAAGCCGGACAGAAACATCTGAATATGGATCAGAGAACAAACAAAGGTATGTGACATTATTGGAAGGGTGAAAGAATTGAATTGGAAATGGGCAGACCATATAGCGAGGCGATGCGACGACAGATGGACCAAAGCAATACTGGAATGGGTAACGCTTGATCATAAACGCCCACGAAGAAGATCGAAGAACACGATGGACGGATGACATTATCAAGTATATTGGACCCGACTGGCAGAGGAAAGCTCAGGATCTGGGTTTTTTACCCGACCCTTAACTTCATTTACACTTGCAACTTTCTTTGTCTTGTTATATACAAAAATGTGCTATATTCCAGTCCTCGATAAGTCCCTCACGAAGATTACATAATTGGTCTCGCAAACTCTTAAAATGCGGTTTGATTTGTGCCGCGAAATGGCCTCAGTAATGGGCGGATTTTTTCCCAAATTCTCTCTCATCTCTAAATATACTAATAACAAGAATTTAGCAATAACAGTTATTTCGATATTTGGTAGTACATATATTTGAAGCCATTGTTTTTCTTATGAAATATATTGAAACAAAAAACCGATTAAGGTAAACGTGATAACCACTTGGAAGATTTTGTGAAAATATGCGTTTCTAATTTTATATCTAATATAGTTCTAGCAACACATAAACAAACCCACATGTGTTATTTGTTCTATTTCAATGCGCTTGGCAAATTAAAATATTTGATTATTAGTTTTATTTTAATAGTAATTATTCTTAAACTTAATATAGTTTTCAATATGAAAATATTTTTTTTAATTCTGCTTACTTAGCATGTTCAGTGTTCACCCCTGTGTTATGCTTCGATTTATAGATCACCTGATGCTCGGAAAAAGTTATGCAACACAAAGTAATGTTGCTATTTCCTATTAGAAAAGGGGAATCGACTCCTGAAACCGGCAGACAGATCATAACTGCCACAGTAACATTTAAAAATTAACAACAACAGCTCTTTACAAATATCAGTGTAATCAAATATCAGTATTGCTAGTATAAAATTGGTGTAAAGAAGCATAAAATCTTACCTGATCTTCATGCTGTTGTCCCATATTAAAAAGACTTATGACGCACATAGTATATGTAAATATTATAATTATCAAAATCTCTAGTGACTGGATCTAAAAAGAAATTTTTTGGTATTCTCAATTTTATTAAAAATATAGGAATAATGGCAAAGAACTATCCATTTCTACTCGATTATAATATTTGAAACTGGTAGCATTATATAATATATTATATCACACAAATTATACTTTTTGAGCGAAAGAGCAGAAAAAGGATAATAAGATATATCATGCAAAAACAACGTTTTAGGATCATGTTTCTTTTTTTTTTTAAATTGCTGACATAAGAAGATATAAGAGATATCAACCAAAAATAATAACAAATTTGAAAAGAGTTGCCAGTAAAGTAATAAACAGTTCTACAAGACGAAAAGTGTAAAAACAAATTGGTGTGGGCAGAAGTTTCGACACTCTTTCGTTTTAATAAAACTCTTTCTTTGCTTAATATAACAAATTCGTATAATTGCTACCAGTTTCAATTTTATATTATATTATTTCTTAACATACAATGGTAAAATTCATCCAACCAAATATTAATAGTGGAACGAACAGCAATCCCAATACCTGCAGAACGAATCCAGTAATTTTTATACTGCTACATTTAGTATACTGCGTTGCAAATCTAAAATCAAAATTATTATAAACATAATATATACCATTTTAAATACAATTATTTTATAAATAAAATATTATGACTTATATCCAATACCTTAGTAATTTTAAATGATGTTTATAGATACTAAGTAATTCAACATCGACATCTTTTTGGTAATTTTGGTTTGAAATATGTGTGTTACTATTTAAGCTGTCTTCTACGAATAAAGTACGTTTGCTCTCAATAGCAGTTGCAAACAATTTGAGCTGAAAATTATTAACAATTATCAGAACAATGAAATATTTATATTTCTAACAATAATACCTGTTCAACATATTTAAACATTATTCCAAACAGTGATTTTATTAAACGAACTCCAAAAATTAATGTGGTTTCCAACCAACATACATGAATAAATAGTACTAAATAATACAAAAATGGTAAATGATTATGAACATATACCAAAATTAATATCTGCTTTTGCATCTCTAAAAAAATGTCGTTTCAAGATGGATATTACAATTCAATAATTTACAAGTGAATAAAAAAAATAAAGCTGACAGAAATAAAGCCTATGGAAAGATAAATAAGTAAGGTAACTTTCAAGTAGAATAATCTGCTCTAGAAAAATAGGACAAAGTAGTCAATATACATTCATTTGAAATTCAATATATATCCTCAACAATGCATCCAAGAGATTTCACATGCTTGGAACTTTGCAGAATTGTCATAATGGTGTAAATGCAGCGGAAATTTTAGTGGTAAAAATCTATCAGAACCACTTCGATAGATTTTTTCACCAACCAGTTGCTGAAATGTAATAGAAGTATGTTTCAACTATCAGAAAGGTAAACAGTTATGTATAAAGTTATTAAGACATTAATCCAACTGTTTAAACATATTTTCAAACTTGCTAGAAAAATGTTAAAAAATCAATACAATGCTGCAAATATACGTTACATTCCAACCTGAAAGAATATGTGTTAGTATATTATAAATTAACGAATTTATATAAACAAATATGCTGTTAACTACATAAATAATGCGTAAATAATTTATAAAAAAAACAACCCTCGGAACTAGAGCAAAATATCATCAGAATGTGAAGAGGTACCATATATATATATATATATATATATATATATATATATATATATATATATATATATATATATATATATATATATATATATATATATATATATATATATATGGATTGGATTGATATATTATCAATCAACTACCAATCAAATCAATCATTATCATTTCAACACCTGTATCTTTTTAGTAACAAACATTTGCAAATATATTTATTGAATATATATGAGCATTTTACTGACTGCTTGACCGGGAACGGGCCCCACCTATACCTACAATTAGATGGCATGTATTTTGTCTCTTGATGTCAAAGGTCAATCCCGGTCAATCAACCAACAAAAATGTTATATATATATATATATATATATATATATATATATATATATATATATATATATATATATATATATATATATATATATATATATATATATATATATATACATATATATATATATATATCTATACATACATATATATATATATATATATATATATATATATATATATATATATATATATATATATATATATATATATATATATTCCAGTATACCTCGCCTAAGGTACTGGACGGGTCACGGGTGGTGGATAGTGAAAGTTCCATTAGATATTAATGGACAGCTGCGAATATCCCAAAATAAGCAGGCCCGAACCAAGGCAAAAAAAAACTAAATCCACTTAGCGTCTGACTTGTATCAAGCGGCTGAGTGGTCAGCGCGTGTTCACCAGTGGTGCGGCTGATATTTAAATTCTGGAACTAACCCCTCCAGTCTTAACCTCTGAACCGTCATGGTTCAAACCTTTAATTCAAAGTACAAGATGAAGCGTTCTAGTAATTACAAAATTACCCCAGGAGATAGACAATCCTCTGCCAGCTTTGCTGGTACAACCGGACTTTCCGGCTTAAACGCAAAATCTTTCAGAGGGAGTCGGAGACCTCTGGCCAACGTCTGAAACCGAAAATAAAAACTTTCTTTGGAACGGTAAATATCAATTCTCTCCTGCGTCCAGGAAAACTACACGAATTGGGGCGAATATTACAACAGCAAAAGAGCAAAATTTTAGCTTTGCAAGAAACCAGATTGATAAATGATAACACCTTGGAATTCGGCAACTACAGACTTTTTAAAAGTAAAACGGACAAAAGAATACTCAAAAATACACAACATCTCGGTGTTGCTTTTGCTGTCTGAAGAAACATTCTTGGTTCTTAACAAATGTCCAGCCAGTAAATAATCGACTTATGACACTATCCCTCAAGTGTGCTAACAAAAACTATACATTAATCAATAGACAATCCTCTGCCAGCTTTGCTGGTACAACCGGACTTTCGGATTCTGAGGCGTCCGGGCTTAAACGCAAAATCTTTCAGAGGGAGTCCGAGACCTCTGGCCAAAGTCTGAAACCGAAAATAAAAACTTTCTTTGGAACGGTAAATATCAATTCTCTCCTGCGTCCAGGAAAACTACACGAATTGGGCCGAATATTAAAGCAGCAAAAAATCAAAATTTTAACTTTGCAAATTGCAAAACTAGATTGATAGATGATAACACCTTGGAATTCGGCAACTACAGAGTTTTTAAAACTAAAACGGACAAAAGAATACTCAAAAATTACTCCACATCTCGGTGTTGCTTTCGCTGTCTCAAGAAACATTCTTGATTCTATAACAAATGTCCAGCCAGTAAATAATTGACTTATGACACTATCCCTCAAGTGTGCTAGCAAAAACTATACATTAATCAATGCACACCTCCCAGTTAACGAAGAAAATAGATCTAATCCTGAAAAAGTAAATAAGTCCTGGAAAATTCTGGAAAAGACTATCTCTAAAATACCCTCTAACCATGTAAAAATCCTATTGGGTGATTTCAACGCCCAACTAGGGAAAGAAAAAAAGTACAGGAAAACAGTCGGCAGTTTTTCCGCTCATAAATGGACTAACCATAATGGTAGAAGATTGGTTGAACTATGTTCGCAGTTTAATCTAAAAATAATGTTAACCCATTTTAAGAAGAAAATAACAAAACAAAAGACCTGGAGGTGCCCAAACACGTACATGGGTGAATTTCAAATTGACCATGTTGCTTGCCATTTCGTTCCCCAATTATAAAGAGATTTTGAATGTTCAAGTCAGGAAAGGAGCAAATATAGACACGGATCACTACTTGACTAGAATCAAACTTAGCTTAAAACCTCGAAAACTTATTCAAAAGAGGCTGCTAATATCAAAGTTTGACCCAACGAAAATAAAACCAGCCCTAACAGAAGAGCTTGATAAACAACCTGCAGAGAACTGGCAAGAATTAAAACAAAAAATTATTAAAACAGCCTTAAAGTTGGTCCCTTTACAAAAACGTAGAAAACATCCGTGGTGGGATGAAGTTTGCGAGCAAGCAGTATTAAGCCGAAGTAAAGCATTCAAAGATTGGAACAGTCAAAAAACAGCAATAAACTATAACATATTTTTGGAAGTAAGAAATGAAACATCGAAGCTAATTAGACAAACTAAAAGAAAACATGAAAACAATCAACTTAATGAAATAGAAAAAAATTTCCAAAAAAATAACACCCGAAACTTTTACAAAACATTTAAAACTAAATTAACAGGCTATCAACCGCAGAGCATATGCTTTCAAAAGGAAAACGGACAATTAGCTCTAAATAACCAAGACAATTGCAAAGAACTTGGGAAATATTTTGAACAAATACTAAACTGTCCTGAGCCCTTAAACAAATTAGCAACACTAAACCCTAAACAAACAAACCCAGATTCATTACCACCGAATGAAGAGGAAATAATTAGGCAAATCAAGCGGCTTAAAAATAACAAAGCTTCTGGTGAAGATGGAATCACTGCTGAACTTTTGAAATCCGCTGGTCCAGGTACAATCAAGGAAATAACCAAGATTCTACAAGAAGTTTGGCGAACCGAACGGATTCCGGAAGACTGGAAAGATGCTCTAATCCATCCACTACATAAGAAAGGAGATAGAACGGATGTAAACAACTATAGAGGAATATCTCTTCTCCCAGTTTGTTACAATATTCTATCTCAATGTCTACTAGACAGAGCACAGGAACAGTTAGAACCGAACATTGGTGAATATCAAGCAGGTTTTCGACCGGGCAGATCCTGCCCTGAACAGATCCTGAATCTAAAGTTGATTCTAAGACATCAAAAACTGTACAATAAAAATCTCGTCTGTACATTTGTGGATTTCAAAAAGCATATGATTCTATTGACCGCGAATCTTTATTCCGAATCTTGAAAGAACAAGGACTAGATCTGAAAACACTGGCAATTATTAAAGCAACGTTAACTAACACGAGGTCAAAAGTTAAATTCATGCATGACATCTCAGAGCCCTTCGAAATTACAACTGGTGTGAGACAAGAGGATGGACTCTCGCCACTCTTATTTAACTGTGTTCTAGAAAAAGTAATACAGGAGTGGCGTGAAAAAAAGTCGGCCCTGAATATTGACCAGCCCATTAAACTGGGGAGAACCAACATCAAAATTGATTGTCTGGCATTTGCTTATGATGTAGCAATTTTAGCTCAAGATGTATTAACGGCACAGAAACAGATTGAAATCCTAAAAGAAACAGCAGAAAAGGTGGGACTCCAAATTTCCTTTGAAAAGACACAATACATGACCTGCAACAGACTAAGAACACCATTTCTAAAAACAAAATATGGTAACATCAGACGAGTCTCTCAATTCAAATATTTGGGTGAAATAATCATGGAAAATGGGTTGGAAAAAGCGGCCAATAAGGGTAGATGTCAAAAAATGGAAACGGCATTGAGACTTACACAAAATATTTACAACAAAAAATGCCTATCCAAAAACACAAAACTGAGACATTACAACACGGTTATTAAGCCAGAATGTCTATATGCTGCAGAAACACTCATTTTGAATAATAAGAGGGACATCGAGGACATTGAAAAGAAGGAACGAAAAATCATAAGAAAAATCCTAGGCCCCAAACCAATAAATAGCACAACATACCGACTTGGAGAAAACCAAGAAATCAAACAGTACACAGATATACATAGCCATATGAGAAAAAGAAGACTTAAGTTTTACGGACACATCAAACGGATGAATCCGAGTAGGCTAACTCAACAAATAGTCGAATTTTATGAAAATTGAAGTAGAGCTAAAGTAGAAATAATTAAATGGATTGCGGCAATTAAAGAGGATCTAAGATCATATATATATATATATATATATATATATATATATATATATATATATATATATATATATATATATATATATATATGATATCTACGTAATGTTGAAATAAAAATTTAGATATAAATAATCCCATAAAAGAAGATTTTGTTAAAAAATATCAGGTATAGAACTAGGAGAGTCATTGTGCAGCCTGGAAAAAATAATTATTTATAAGAAAATCACCAGATAACAAAAGTTACCACCTTGGGTCTTGATCTTAACAGAAGTAAAAGTATATTGGTCCTTTATATTATATTAACTATGTAATATGTTTGCAAAAAATACTCGGATAGAGCAAAGATATAATAGAAACATGATACAAGCACTAGCGATAAGATAAATCAACTGAAAAAAAGAAAAGAAGAAAAATAAAACTAAATAGAAACAGAGAACCAATTTTAGAAAAATAAGCGAAAGAAAAATAAATTTTTCCAATGAACATATTTTTACAAAGGAACAATGACAGAAAAGGAAAATTTTATAAATGAAGAAATTAATGATCATTGTTTGTATTCCTTCATTTCTAAAATTGATGATAAAAAGTATTATTTGTCTGATTGATCTCACCTCCATAATGCCAGCTAATATTGGCAACTACACTGTTAATATAAAATAGTAATGCTATTTTATTTACTAATTTTTCTTCTGATTTTAACAATCCGTAATCCTTTGATGGAAAGAATTTGAATAATATGTTATTAAGCTTCAAAATTGTTTGACTCGAAATAACAACTGATAATTGAAGTAATATTAGCTGAAAATAATTATTTCATTAATCTGCGTATTTTGAAAAATAACCCCTAGAACTGAAAATTAATTTATAAACTTTTTGATGTAAGATTTTACAACTTTTCTTCCGAGATATAAAAAAAACTATTATTCGGCAAGTACATTAATTTTGAATCAGAAATAATTGTGTACCTCGTATAATGGTATCGCAAATAAAGTTGCCATCGAAACAATCGCTTTTTGACATGTATAATTACAAATTTAATCCTTATAGAGTCAATAACTATACAGGGCATAATAATTGAATATGAAAGACATAATTAAGAGTGTCAAAAATTCCGACATACCTAAATCAATTGAAAAAGTCTGTGATTGCATAGAACAAATTGAAAATAATGCTAAAACTTATGGTATATTTTGATTTATTTATATATATATATATATATATATATATATATATATATATATATATATATATATATATATATATATATATATATATATATATAAGATATAAGATAGTATAGAGTGCAATCTTAATAAATTCTAATCTTAGTTAGCAACTAGACTTATAATAATAGAATGTGGCCACCAGGAATACGGATATTGGCTATATATTAGAAGAATTTTTCCTGGTATACGTCCATTGCTGTATTTGTTTTGGTTTTCTTAAGTACGGAAAAGTACCTGAAAAGTTTTTTGGCGAGATCGCATTCGTCATTTTCAAGTGTTCACGTCCCTTGATCGGGAGAAACTGGCGTTTGGCAGCTTTAAGTGCCGCTTATATAAAACCAGAGATTATAGAGCGGCTACTGATTGTGTTGGCTCCATCCTTTGGTGTTTCGGTATATCAATCAACAGCTGGGGGTTTTGCTTCTGATAGTATTTTTGGAGAACATAGTTTTCCATATCGCGGGTAAGTTTAGTGTTCGTTTTAGTCGTTCTTTTTGTTAAGATTTCCTGATTTCTCAATTTATATCATTTCTCGGACCATTTTTGGTATTTTGAGTGTGCTATTTGTTTGCAACTATTGAAATTGATCTTGTGTCCTACTTAGAGATGGTAATGATGGTTGTTTGTTTGTTGCGGACAACCACTTTCGGATCGCTGAGTCTTACGGCTATTTGTCGATTGATTTGCCCTACGTAGGATTTTTTGCAATATCAGTATGATATTTTGTATATACCATGGTTCTGGCGGGGTATTTTGTCTTTCGGGTTGTCCAGCATTCCCTGATTCTGTGTGTATGGATGTGTGTGAGCGTGCGTGCGTGCGTTTGTTTGTGTGTTCCTGTGTTCGTGTGTGTGTGTGTGTGTGTGTATGTGTTTGTGTGTGATATTTTATGAATTAATATTCGTTTTATAATTAAAAATTCAATAGAAAATGATCATGGAAAACTCCAATTGGACTAATAAATAAAAGTGATTACATCATGTCAAACGATAAAACAATATTTTTCAATTGTACAAAACATTTTAATATTGCAAGTGACTAGCGAATGGTATAAGTAAAGATTAGGATAAACTGTCGAATAGAGCGCTAAAGAAGGGTCAAAGAAGAACAAAGTGGATTCTAGGGAGTTGCTGGAGAGAGTCTTTGCGATATGTTTGGTAAACCGTTTGCTGTTAAGACTCGGAGAACATGCAAATAACAGATGAAAATATTATCAATAATGCAATGAGTTTGAAATGACTCTTCATACTTCGTAAGTATTAAATAAGCAAAAAAAATTGATCCTCCTTTAATTCAGATATTCACATCACAGGTGATATCAGAAATCATATTACAAAACTACTTAATATCTGCAATATGTTCTAAGAACTAAAATTATACATACAAGGGAGTACGATCGTAAAGATTTATAAAATCCTTATTCGTCAGTAACTACATATAGCTGCAAGACGTAAACAAAGAAAACATAAGATATGGTTGAAGTATATGTAAAAAGAGTATTCAGAAGTTTGGTACTTTGAATGGTGTATAAATATATATATATATATATATATATATATATATATATATATATATATATATATATATATATATATATATATATATATATTTATACACCATTCAAAGTAACAAACTTCTGAATACTCTTTTTACATATACATATATATATATATATATATATATATATATATATATATATATATATATATATATATATATATATATATATATATATATATATATATATATATATAGAGCTGTAGCGACAGTTCAACTTACTGATCTTGAAGTTGTCATTAATGCAGAGCGGGGTGTACGGCTGGATTGAAAAGGTGTTCCGTAATTTGGATTGGAAACTTAGGAACAGGATAGAATAAAGATCAGTGGTGCATACCTAAGTCATCTTAGATTCGCAGATCATATCGTTCTCCTTTCACAAACTTTTTACTACTGAGGACAGAAGATTTTTTTTGTTAGAAAAGGATTTAGAGGTTGTATATCACTACATATATATTGGGCAGAGGATTTTATTGCAGAGGGATATCGCCCGGTAGGCGGAACATTTAGCAGGCGCAACGTAGTGTTTAGAGACACACTTCCACGGGACGGAAACGGACGGGACAGAAAACCCTGCACATAGATCAGAGAACAAAGAAAAGTGTGTGACATAATCGGAAAATTATAGAAATTGAAATAGTTTTTCCATTTTGTGTATGATTAAGCGATTGGTTGCTCACGCGCGATTTGACGCATCACTTGTCAATACAAAAGTTATTAAAACAACACTTCTATCATAACCATTCATAAATGTAAGTAAACGATTAATATTTTTTTATTGTGACGTGTTTGTCATAGGATACAATAGGATCTCTCTCTCATAG